>SJYX01013854.1:0-36037 GCA_006410675.1 Oreotragus oreotragus | reverse complement strand
TGTCAACAAAGGTCCGTCTAGTCAAGGCTATGGTTTTTTCCAGTAGTCACATATGGATGTGAAAGTTGAACTATAAAGAAAGCTGAGTGCCGAAGAACTGATACTTTTAAACTGTGGTGTTGGAGAAGACTCTTGAGAGTCCCTTGGACTGCAAGAAGATTCCAACCAGTCCATCCTAAAGGAAATCAGTCCTGGGTGTTCACTGGAAGGACTGATGCTGAAGCTGAAACTCCAATACTTTGACCACCTGATGTGAAGAACTGACTCATCTGTAAAGACCCTGATGCTGGAAAAGATTGAAGGCGGGAGGAGAAGGATGAGATAGTTGGATGGCATCACTGACTCAATGGACATGAGTTTGGGTTAACCCTGGGAGTTGGTGATGGACTGAGAGGCTTAATGTGCTGCAGTGCATGGGGTCGCAAAGATTTGGACACAAATGAGTGCCTGAACTGAACTGAAGAAATGAAAGTCCAGGACATAATGGCTTCACAGTCAAATTTTATCACAGATTTAGAGAAGGCGTATCATACTGAAGGTGTTCCAAAAACTGCAGAAGGAAAACTTATGAATTCATTTTATAAGGCCACCACCACCCTAATACCAAAACCATACAAAGACTCCACAAGAAAATGAAATTACAAGCCAATATCACTGATGAACATAGATGCAAAAATCCTCAACAAAATACTAGCAATTCATATCCAACAATGTATTAAAAAGATCATACACCATTATCAAGTGGGATTCATCCTAGGGATGCAAGGATTTTCAGCATCTGCAATCAGTGGGATACACCACATCAACAAATTGAAGGACAAAAACTATATGACCATCTCAGATGGTAGATGTAGAAGAATGTTTTGACAAAATTCAGCACCCATTTATCATAAAAACCCTCCAGAAATTGGACAGACCGGTTTATACCTCAACATAATAAAGACCATATATGATAAACCTACAACTAGTATCATATAATCAATGGTGAAAAGCTGAAAGCATTCCCTTTAAGATCAGGAACAAGAAAAGGATGTCCACTCTCGACACTTTTATTTGACATAGTTTTGGAAGTCATAGCTACAGCAATCAGACAAGAAAAAGAAATAAAGGGAGTTCAAATTGGAAAAGAAATTAAACAGTCACTGTTTGAAGATGACATGATACTATACATAGAAGACCCTAAAGATGCTACCAGAAAACTACTAGAACTCAATGAATTTGGTAAAGTTGCAGCTTACAAAATTAATATACAGAAATATGTTGGATTTCTATATACTAAAAATGAAATATCAGAAAGAGAAATTCAATAAACAATTCCATTTACCATGACATCAGAAAGAATACAATACCTAGGAATAAACCTACCTAAGGAGACAAAAAAAACCTTTACTCCAAAAACTATAAAATGATGATGAAAAAAATTGAAGAAGACATATATAGATGGAAAGATATAGCAGGTTGGTGGATTAGAAGACCGGTATTATCAAAATGACTACTCCCTATCAAATTAACAATGGCATTTTTCACAGGAAAAACAAGCTCAAAATTTGTATGAAGACACAAAAGATCCTGAATAGACAAAACAATTCTGAGAAAGAAAAACAGAGCTGGAGGAATCAGGCTTATTGACTTCAGACTAAACTATAAAGCTACAGTCATCAAAGCAACACAGTACGGGCACAAAAAAATAGAAATACATATCAATGGATAGAAAACCCCAGAAATAAGCTCATGCACGTATGGTCAATTAATCATCTATCACAAAGGAGGCAAAACTACACAATGTTGGAAAGACAGTCTCTTCAACAAATGGTCCTGAGAAAACTGGGCAGTTCAGTTCAGTTCAGTTGCTCAGTCATGTCCGACTCTTTGCAACCCCATGAATCGCAGCATGCCAGGCCTCCCTGTCCATCACCAACTCCCGGAGTTCACTCAGATTCACGTCCATCGAGTCAGTGATACTATCCAGCCATCTCATCCTCTGTCATCCCCTTCTCCTCCTGCCCCCAATCCCTCCCAACATCAAAGTCTTTTCCAATGAGTCAACTCTTTGCATGAGGGAAAACTGGGCAGCCACATGTAAAAAAATGAAATTAGATCATTCTTTAACTCCATATACAAAAGTAAACTCAAAATGGATTAAAGATATAAATGTGAGCCTGGATGCTATAGAACCAGTGGAAAAAATAAATCACAGCAACTTCTTTTTTGATCCATTTCCCAGAAAAATGGAAATAACAAAAATAAACAAGGGGACCTACCCAAACTCAAAAGTTTTTTCACAGAAATAAATAAAAAGAAAAGACAACCCACAGATTGGGAGAAAACATTTGCAAATGATGTGACCAATAAGAGATTAGTTTCCAAAATTGGCAAACAGCTCAGGATGCTTAGCAGCATCAAAACTAACAACCCTCTCAAAAAATGGGCAGGAGACCTAATAAGACATTTCTTCAAAGAAGATGTAGAGATGGTCCATAGGCTCATGAAAGGATGTTCAGCATCACTATTTATCTGAGAAATGCAAATCAAAACTATAATGAGATATCACCTCACACCAGCCAGAATGGCTATTATCAAAAAAATCCACAAACAGTAAATGCTACAAAGGGTGTGGAGAGAAGGGAACTCTCCTACACTGTTTATGGAAATGTGAATGCAGAGTTCCAAAGAATAGCAAGAAGAGATAAGAAAGCCTTCTTCAGTGATCAATGCAAAGAGATAAAGGAAAACAACAGAATGGGAAAGACTAGAGATCTCTTCAAGAGAATTGGAGGTACCAAGGGAACATTTCATGCAAAGATGGGCTCGATAAAGGATAGAAATGGTATGGACCTAACAGAAGCAGAAGATATTAAGAAGAGATGGCAAGAATACACAGAAGAACTGTACAGAAAAGATCTTCACGACCCAGATAATCATGAGGATGTGATCACTAATCTAGAGCCAGACATCTTGGAATGTGAAGTCAAGTGGGCCTTAGAAAGCATCACTAAGAACAAAGCTAGTGGAGGTGATGGAATTCCAGTTGAGCTGTTTCAAATCCTGGAAGATGATGCTGTGAAAGTGCTGCACTCAATATGCCAGCAAATTTGGAAAACTCAGCAGTGGCCACAGGACTGGAAAAGGTCAGTTTTCATTCCAATTCCAAAGAAAGGCAATGCCAAAGAATGCTCAAACTACCGCACAATTGCACTCATCTCACACGCTAGTAAAGTAATGCTCAAAATTCTCCAAGCCAGGCTTCAGCAATATGTGAACCGTGAACTCCCTGATGTTCAAGCTGGTTTTAGAACAGGCAGAGGAACCAGAGATCAAATTGCCAACATCCGCTGGATCATGGAAAAAGCAAGAGAGTTCCAGAAAAACATCTATTTCTGCTTTATTGACTATGCCAAAGCCTTTGACTGTGTGGATCACAATAAACTGTGGAAAATTCTGAAAGAGATGGGAATACCAGACCACCTAACCTGCCTCTTGAGAAATCTGTATGCAGGTCAGGAAGCAACAGTTAGAACTGGACATGGAACAACAGACTGGTTCCAAATAGGAAAAGGAGTACGTCAAGGCTGTATATTGTCTCCCTGCTTATTTAACTTATATGCAGAGTACATCATGAGAAACGCTGGACTGGAAGAAACACAAGCTGGAATCAAGATTGCCGGGAGAAATATCAATAACCTCAGATATGCTGATGACACCACCCTTATGGCAGAAAGTGAGGAGGAGCTAAAAAGCCTCTTGATGAAAGTGAAGGAGGAGAGCGAAAAAGTTGGCTTAAAGCTCAACATTCAGAAAACGAAGATCATGGCATCCGGTCCCATCACTTCATGGGAAATAGATGGGGAAACAGTGGAAACAGTGTCAGACTTTATTTTTTGGGGCTCCAAAATCACTGCAGATGGTGACTGCAGCCATGAAATTAAAAGACGCTTACTCCTTGGAAGAAAAGTTATGACCAACCTGGATAGTATATTCAAAAGCAGAGACATTACTTTGCCGACTAAGGTCCGCCTAGTCAAGGCTATGGTTTTTCCTGTGGTCATGTATGGATGTGAAAGTTGGACTGTGAAGAAAGCTGAGCGCCGAAGAATTGATGCTTTTGAAGTGTGGTGTTGGAGAAGACTCTTGAGAGTCCCTTGGACTGCAAGGAGATCCAACCAGTCCATTCTGAAGGAGATCAACCCTGGGATTTCTTTGGAAGGAATGATGCTAAAGCTGAAACTCCAGTACTTTGGCCACGTCATGCGAAGAGTTGACTCATTGGAAAAGACTCTGATGCTGGGAGGGATTGGGGGCAGGAGGAGAAGGGGACGACCGAGGATGAGATGGCTGGATGGCATCACGGACTCGATGGACGTGAGTCTGAGTGAACTCCGGGAGATGGTGATGGATAGGGAGGCCTGGCGTGCTGCGATTCATGGGGTCACAAAGAGTCGGACATGACTGAGCGACTGAACTGAACTGAACTGAAATTCGTACAGCCACTATGAAGAACAGTATGGAAGTTCCTTAAAAAACTAAAATTAAAGCTACCATATGACCCTGCAATCCTACTCCTGGGCATAGATCCAGAGAAAAACATGATCTAAAAGGATACATACACTTCATTGCAGCACTATTTACAATAGCCAAGACATGAAAGAAACTTAAAAATCCATCAACAGAGGAATGATAAAGAAAATATGGTACTTATATATTACTCAGGCATTAAAAAGGGTGAAATAATGACATCTGCAGCAAAATGGATGAACATAGAGAATGTCATACTGACTGAAATCAGTCATTCAAAGGAGAAATATCAAATGGCATCTCTTATATGTGGAATGTAAAAATAAATGATACAAATGAACTTACTTACAAAACACAAAGAGACTCACAGACTTAGAAAATGAAGTTATGATTTCCAGGTAGAAGGGACAGTTAAGGAGTTTGGGACAGTCATGTACACACTGCTATACTTAAAATGGATAACCAAGAAGGGTCTATTGTATAGCACAAAGAACTCTATTCAATGTTTGTGGCAGTCTAGATGGAAAAAGGGGTTTAGGGGAGAATGGATACATGTGTATGTATGGCTGAGTCCCTTCGCTGTTCACCTGAAACTACCACATTGTTAACTGGCTATCAGTTCAGTTCAGTTGCTCAGTCATGTCCGACTCTTTGTGACCCCATAAATCACAGCATGCCAGGCCTCTCTGTCCATAACCAACTCCCAGAGTTTACTCAGAACTCATGTCCATCAAGTCGGTGATGCCATCCAGCCATCTCATCCTCTGTCATCCTCTTCTCCTCCTGCCCCCAACCCCTCCCAGCATCAGAATCTTTTCCAATGAGTCGACTCTTCACATGAGGTGGCCAAAGTACTCGAGTTTCAGCTTTAGCATCAGTCCTTCCAATGAACACCCAGGACTGATCTCCTTTAGGATGAACTGGTTGGACCTCCTTGCAGTCCAAGGGACTCTCAAGATCTTCTCCCAATACAAAATAAAAAGTTTAAAAAAAAATTCAGACATGATTTACCAACTAAACATATACAATAATGTATATATAACAACACATTATAAAAAATTATACATAAACATTTTAAATATATACTATATCAGTGTTGTACATTAAAAATATAAAATATTAACAATATATATCATATATTTATTTATAATAAATCATCATAGATTTATTATGATGAATAAGCTCACATTATGGAAACTGAAATGTTCCACACCTGCAAACTGCAAACCCAGGAAAGGCAGTGGTATAATTCAGTTAATTCTGAAGGGCTCAGAACCAAGTCAGCCGATGGTTTAAAACCCATCCTAGGGGCTAGTAGGTGAAATGTCCCAACTCAAGAATTCAGAAAGAAAGCAAAAATGGGGAAATTCCTCCTTCCTCTGCCTTTTCTACTCAGGTGCTCAAAGGACTGCATAATGCCTACACACATGGAGGAGGCATATTACTTTACTGAGTCCCCTGGTTTAAATGCTATCCCCATCCAGACACAGTGCCACACCACAAGCACCAGAGACCTTCCCTTTGCCCTGCTGACTCTTCACCCTCTGGGAGGAAATGAACAAGATCAGACAGGTGGCAGAGTAAAAGGATGTACACTCACTTTCTCCTGTAAGAACACCAAAGCCATAACTAGATGCTGGTCAACCATCAAGAGGAGAATGATGGAACTCACCAAAAAAAGATACCCCGCATCCAAGGACAAAGGAGAAGCTGCAACAAGATGGTAGGAGGGGTGCAACCACTTTAAAATCAGACCTCATACCCACCAGAGACCCTTGGAGGGGACAAACAAACTTGTGTTCCCAGGACTCAGGGAAAGGAGCAGTGATCCCCCTACAAGAGACGGAGCCTGACCTGCCTGTGTATTTTTGAGGGTCTCCTGCAGATGTACAGGCCAGCAGTAGCCTGCCACAGGGATGGGCACTGGTAGCAGCAGTCCTGGAAGGCATGGCAGGTGGAAGAGGTCTTGCAAGAGGTTGCTTTTAGCCCCACCACAGAGCCACTGAGTGGCAATCCACAAACTGGAGAACAATTATACCAAAGAGGGTCTAGCACTGTTGAGCAGCTCTAGGTCCCACAACAGATTTCTCAAGCTTGGGATCCTGAAAGGAACTGGGAATCCCCCAAATCTGACTTTGAAGGTCAGTAGAATTGGATTACAGAACTTTCCCAGGGCTGGTGAAAGAGACTATTGGAAGGAACAAACAAAACCTTGTGTGCACCAGGACCTAGGAGAAAGAAGCAGAGATACCACAAGAGACTGAGGCAGACTTGCCTGTGAGTGTTTGGAGGTCTAGGGTGAAGACATGGGTCAACAGTGGCCTGATGTAAGGTGAGCGCAACTGGCAGCAGTAGTCCTCGGAGGCATGGTGTGCTGGTGTAAGTCCTCCTGGAGGAGGTAGCCTCTACCCCTACCATAGAGCCTATAGCCTATTACAGAGAATACAGATGCTGGGACTGGGCCTCCTCAGTTTTTGAAACTACAGGAAGGGAGCAGAGCAGCACCCATCAGCAGAAAATTGCATTAAAGATTTACTGAGCATGGTCCTGCCCACCAGAGCAAGACCCAGTTTTCCCCATAGACAGACCCTCCCATCAGGAAGCTTGCACAAGCCTCTTATCCTCATCCATCAGAGGGCAGACAGAATGAAAAACACAATCACAGAAAATAAACCAAAATTACCACATGGATCACAGCCTTTTGGAACTCAATTAAACTATGAGTCCTGCTGTGTAGGGCTACCCAAGATGGACGGGTCATGGTGGAGAGGTCTGAAAAGAAATGGTCCACTGGAGAAGGGAATGGCAATCACTTCAGCATTCTTGCCTTGAGAACCCCATGAACACTATGAAAAAGCAAAAAGATATGACTCTAAAAGATGAATCCCCCCACCAGGGCAGTAGATGTCCAATATGCTATTGGAAGAATCCAGAAGGAATGAAGAGGCTGAGCCAAAGCAGAAATGACACCCAGTTGTGGATGTGCATGATGGTGAAAGTAAATTCCGATGCTGTACAGAACAACATTGCTTAGGAAACTAGAATGTTAGATTCACGAATCAAGGTAAGTTAGAAGTGGTCAAACAGGAGATGACAAAAGGGAAAATCAACATTTTAGGAGTCAGTGAACTAAATGGACAGGAATGGACAAATTTACTTTAGATGACCAATATGTATACTACTGTGGGCGAGAATCCCTTGGAAGAAATGGAGTAGCCCTCATGATCAACAAAAGAATCCAAAATGTATTACGTGGGTGCAGTCTCAAAAAGGATAGAATGATCTCAGTTCATTTACAAGGCAAACTGTTCAACATCACAGCAATCCAATTCTATGCCCCAGCCACTAATGCCAAAGAAGTCAAACAGTTCTATGAAGATGTACAAGACCTTCTAGAACTCACACCAAAAGAATCATGTCCTTTTGGAATGCAAAATTAGGAAGTCAAGAGATACCTGGAGTAATAGGCAATTTTGGCCTTGGAATACAAAATGAAGCAGGACAGAGGCTAACACAGTTTTGCCAAGAGAACACACTAGTCAAAGCAAACATCTTCTTCCAACAACAAAAGATCAAACTGTATGCACGGACATCACCAGAAGGTTAACACCGAAATCAGATTGATTATATTCTTTGCAGAATATATAGAAGCTCTATACAGTCAGCAAAAACAAGACCAGGGGCTGACTATAGTTCAGATCATGATTATTGCAAAATTCCAACTTTAAGTAGGGAAAACCATTAGGTCACTCAGGTATGCATGTATGCATGTTAAAGTCACTTCAGTTGTGTCTGACTCTTTGTGACCCCATGAACTGTAGTCCACCAGGCTCCTCTGTCCATGTGATTCTCCAGGCAAGAATACTGGAGTAGGTTGCCATGCCATTCTCTGGAGGATCTTTCCGACCCAAGGATTGAACTCGCCTCTCTTAAGTCTCCTGCATTTGTTGGTGGGTTCTTTACCACTAGTACCATCTGGGAAGCCCAGGCCACTCAGGTATAACCTAAATTAAATTCCGTATGATTATACAGTGGAAGTGACAAATAGATTCAAAGGATCAGATCTGATAGAGTGCCTGAAGAACTCTGGACAAAAGCTGATAACACTGTACAGGAGGTGGTGAACAAAACTACCACCAATAAAAAGAAATGCAACAAAGGGATATGGTTGTCTGAGGAGGCCTTACAAATAGCTGAGAAAAGAAGAGAAGCAAAAGTCAAAGGAGAAAATAAAAGATATACCAATCTGAATGCAGAGTTCCAAAGAATACCAAGAAGAGATAAGAAAGCCTTCTTAACTAAAGGCTTTGCATTATTCACAATGCAAAAAAAATAGAGGAAAACAATAGAATGTGATAGACTAGAGATCTCTTCGCAAAATTAGAGATACCAAGGGAACATTTTATGCAAAGATGGGCACCATAGAGGACAGAAACGCTATGGACTAAACAGAAGCAGAAGAGATTTTTTAAAAAAGGTGGCAAGAATACACAGAAGACCTGTACAAGAAAGGTCTTAATGACACACATAACCATGATGATGTGATCACTCATCTAGAGCCAGACGTCCTCGAGTGTGAAGTGGGCTTTTAGAAGCATTACTACAAACAAAGCTAGTGGAGGTGATGAAATTCCAGCAGAGCTATTTCAAATCCTGAAAGAAGATGCTGTTAAAGTGCTGCACTCAATATGCCAACAAATTTGGAAAACTCAGCCATGGCAACAGGCCTGAAAAAGGTTTGTTTTCATTCTAGTCTCAAAGAAAGGCAATGCCAAAGAATGTTGAACTACCAAACAATTACACTCATTCACATGCCAGAAAGGCAATGCTCAAAATCCTTCAAGCAAGGCTTTAAAAGTATCTGAACTGAGAGCGTCTAGATAAACAAGCTGGTTATAGAAGAACCAGAGATTAAATTGCCAACATCCATTAGATCACTGGAAAAGCAAAGAACTTCTAGAAAACTATCTGCTTCACTGAATACACTAAAGCCTTTGACTTTGTGGATCACAAGCTGCAGAAAATTCTTCAAGAGATGGGCATACCAGACTACCTTATCTGCCTCCCACGAAACCTGTAGGCAGGTCAAGAAGCAACAGTTAGAACCAGATATAGAACAATTCAGTTCAGTTCAGTCGCTCAGTCGTGTCCGATTCTTTGCGACCCCATGAATCACAGCAAGCCAGGTCTCCTGTTCATCACCATCTCCTGGAGTTCACTCAGACTCACGTCCATCGAGTCCGTGATGCCATCCAGCCATCTCATCCTCGGTCGTCCCCTTCTCCTCCTGCCCCCAATCCCTCCCAGCATCAGAGTCTTTTCCAGTGAGTCAACTCTTCGCATGACGTGGCCAAAGTACTGGAGTTTCAGCTTTAGCATCATTCCTTCCAAAGAAATCTCAGGGTTGATCTCCTTCAGAATGGACTGGTTGGATCTCCTTGAAGTCCAAGGAACTCTCAAGAGTCTTCTCCAACACCATAGTTCAAAAACATCAATTCTTTGGCACTCAGCCTTCTTCACAGTCCAACTCTCACATCCATACATGACCACAGGAAAAACCATAGCCTTGACTAGACGGACCTTAGTCGGCAAAGTAATGTCTCTGCTTTTGAATATACTATCCAGGTTGGTCATAACTTTTCTTCCAAGGAGTAAGCGTCTTCTAATTTCATGGCTGCAGTCACCATCTGCAGTGATTTTGGAGCCCCCCAAAATAAAGTCTGACACTGTTTCCACTGTTTCCCCATCTATTTCCCATGAAGTGATGGGACCGGATGCCATGATCTTCGTTTTCTGAATGTTGAGCTTTAAGCCAACTTTTTCACTCTCCTCTTTCACTTTCATCAAGAGGCTTTTTAGCTCCTCTTCACTTTCTGCCATATGGACTAGTTCAAAATTGGGAAAGGAGTACATCAAGGCTGTATATTGTCACCCTGCTTATTTAACTTACATGCAGAGTACATCATGAGAAACGCTGGGTTGGATGAAGCACAAGATGGAATCAAGACTGCCAGGAAAAATATAAATAAGCTCAAATATGCAGATGACACCACTCCAGTGGCAGAAAGTGAAGAGGAACTAAAGAGCCTTTTGATGAAGGTTAAAGAGAACAATGAAAAAGCTGATTTACAACTGAACATTCAAAAAACTAAGATTATGGCATTCAGTCCCATCACTTCATGGCAAATAGAAGGGGGAAAATTGAAATAGTGATAGAATTTGTTTTCCTGGGTTCCAAAATCACTATGATGGCAACTGCAACCATAAAATAAAAAGACATTTTCTCCTTGGAGGGAAAGCTATGACAAAACCTATTCAGTATATTAAAAAGCAGAGACATCACTTTGCCAACAAAGGTTCACATAGTCAAAGCTATGGTCTTTCCAGCAGTCATGTGTGGATGTGAGTTGGACCATAAAGAAGTATGAGTCCAAAGAATTGATGCTTTTGAATGGTGGTTCTGGAAAAGACTCTTGAGAGTCCTTTGGGTAGCAAGGAGATCAAACCAGTCAATCCTAAAGGAAATAAAACCTGAATATTCATTGTAAAGCTGAAGCTGAAACTCCAATACTTTGGCCACTGAGGCAAAGAGCCAATTCATTGGAAAAGACCCTGATGCTGGGAAAGATTGAAGACAAAAAGAGAAGGAGGTGGCAGAGTATGAGATAATTAGAGAGCATCACCAATTCAATGCACATGAATCGAGCAAACTGCAGGAGCTAGTGGAGGATAGAGTAACCTGGCTGCCACAGTCCATAGGGTCACAAAGAGTCTGACATGGCTTACAACTGAACAACAATGTTTCAAACTAACAATATTTAGTTTTATCCACCTATTTACACTTTCTTATGCCTCTCATCCCTTCATTATAATGCTTTCATCTGGAGTAATTTTTCTTTGGCTAGTGAAATCCCTTAAATATATTTTAAATAAATTATCTCAGTTTTTTGTTTCTCTAAAAACTTTGTCTATAAAACAGTTTTACTGGGTATAGAATTCTAGATTGTTGTTTTCTTTTTTAAAACACATTGTTATATTATTCTATAGTTTCCATAATTTTGTAGAAAAGTCAATTGTCAGCTTGAGGTCTGCTCTTTTGAAGGTTTTTAAAATTTGCCTTATGAAGGTGTTTTCCTCTTAAGATATGTCTTTGGTCTTTAACTGTTTTTACTATACTATGTTTAGGGTGGATTTCTGTGTAATTATTTCCTTGGGATTTAAACAACTTCTGATTCTGTGACTTGATCTCATTAGTCAGTTTTAGAAAACTTGTGGCCAGAGTTTCTTCAAATATTACTACTGCCCATTATACAGTTCTCTCTCTCTCTGGAATTCTAATTACACATATTTTTGACATATTTACTATATCATATAGAAGTATATATCTCTCATACTTTTCTCTGTATTTTCTGTCATTTCTCTTTATGCTTTGGTTTATATAGGTTTCATTGATCTGATTATGTACCCTATTTTTGCTGTGTCTAATTTGCTTCTGAAAGGAAAGTCTGGCATGCTGCAGTCCATGGCGTTGCAAAGAGTCAGACACAACTCAGCAACTGAACAACAACACATCTGCGTTAAAACTACCTCTGAGTTCCTAATTTTAGAAATGATATTTTTCAGTTCTAATGTGTTTATTTAAATTTTTATAGATTACAGTTCCTTGGGGAAATCTTTTGTCTTGTCATTATCACTTATTGAGTATATTAATAAGTGTTGTCTTGAAGTCCATATCTGATTATTCCAGTATCTGGCTGGAGTATCCGATTATTCCTTCATAGCTCAGTTAATAAAGAATCTGCCTGCAATGCAGAAGACCCTGATTTGATTCCTGGGTTGGGAAAGTCCCCTAGAGAGGGAATAGGCTACCCACTTCAGTATTCTTGGGCTTCCCTTTGTGGCTCAACTGGTAAAGAATCTGCCTGCAATGCGGGAGACCTGGGTTTGATCCCTAGGTTGGGAAGATTCTCTAGAAAAGGAAAAGGCTATCCATTCCAGTATTCTGGCCTAGAGAATTCCATGGACTGTCTAGTCCATGGGGTCATGCAGAGTCGGACACAACTGAGCATTTTTTTATTCACTAAGGTATTTTTTATTGTCTGTTTTTCCCTTTCATTTCTAGCCATCTGGTCTTGTCTCCTGGCATATATCAGTACAATAATTTACTAAATGATATATATTATGTGTGAAAATTTTCAGAAACCCTGAATTACAATAGCCCAGTATTGAGAGAATTTAATTCACTTTTGGCAGGCAGTTGGAAGCAATCAGTGATTGAGATAGTTCAAGATTGGGCTTTATACTTTTTGAGATTCCAGATTCCAGATTTTGGTCTTTCTCTAGATTTCCATTACTCCTAAAATGTAGCCCTTGAGGTGTCTCAGCTGAAAATCTATGTACAAGGACCCTATTCTCCTTTGTCAATCCTGAACTCCAGATTTCATCTAATTCTCTTCCCTACTCTTCTACCCCTTCAGTTTTGAACACTGTCAGAAGCTCTCAGACATTATTTTCCTGCTCAACAATTTCTCCCAAGGAAAAACATGATGGGAAAATGTCACTTTTATGTATTTCCTTCTTTGGATGATCATTGATGCTGTCACACATCTAATTTTTTATTATCCAGATTTTATAGTTGGTCTTAGCAACAGGTTTGGTATGACGTGAGAGATTTCATTATAGCCAGGAGCAGATGTTTTCTTACATATAATAAGGGAGGAAAGGTGAGAGAGAACAAGATGGTGGAGGAGTAGGTGGCATGAAGTATGCCTCTCTCCATTGATACATCAGGAATACACCCTAAGACACAAAAGATATTGCAGAACACCAGCTGAGAGGAGGCAAGAGTACCTGATCACCAGAAAAGAAAATATAGAACCACACAAAACTTGGTAGGATGAAGGAAGGAGAGGGAAAATGAAGAGAGTGAACAGAACTAGACTAGCACCTGGGGGATGGGAGGAACTAAAGCAGGGGTCAGAGCCCCACATCAGAGCAATGGTTTGGGACAAAAGAGAAGTACCTGAGGATGTTGGAGAGTGAAGCAGCTGATCTGTGACAATCTAAATGGAATGAGAATCACACAGAGAATCCTTGTCACAGCCATACATACCCCAAATGGGGACACAAGTCCCCTAGAAATCACAGCAGCTGGTATCTTGAGTGTAGGGACTGGAGAGCAATCCCAGGGCTGGGTCTGCTGTTAATTGTGAGGAGACAGCCCAA
This sequence comes from Oreotragus oreotragus, assembly GCA_006410675.1. Lineage (NCBI taxonomy): Eukaryota > Metazoa > Chordata > Mammalia > Artiodactyla > Bovidae > Oreotragus > Oreotragus oreotragus. The sequence continues at coordinate 22,300 of SJYX01013854.1, read as the reverse complement.
GGGGACATGAGAGGAGATTCCAGTCAAAAATGCCTGTGGAGGAAAACCAGGCAGTCTTGGAAGCAAGGCAATACTGCTGACTCATGAGCAAGGAATAGAGCCATCATTGTAGCCCCTCTCTCTCCACACATACCAACACCAGCAGCTGAACAGTAATAAAAAAAAAAACACCCCCAGAGAGGGTGGCTCTTTAAGCACCTCACATGCCAAGCAACAGAGAAGGACCCCAGACAGAGGGGGCCTGTAAGTGCCTAAATGAACCAAGCAACAGAGAAGGACCAGCCAAAGAGGACCCTGATTGCCAGCTACCAGAGGCTAGAAAAAGACTCCAACAGGGCCATGGCTCCTGCAGCATACTTGGTGCCACCCAGGTCCCTTGCCTCCACCTATATATAAGACAGCATTACCCTGCTGGCAGTACCCAGTGCAGGATGCCTCACCTAAACAACAAACAAGACCAAAACACAAACCAAATCATCAGCAGATAGGATTACCACCTCACACAGCCCTGCCCATCTTGGGGGTGGAGGGGTGGGGTGGGGCAGGGGAATAAACTCAATTCCTCCCACCAGAATGCAAGCACAAGTCAAACCCAACATGAAGCCTACACAAACAACTGGACCAACCATACCCACCGAGGGCAGAAACCAAAAGGTAGAAAGAACTTGACTTTGAAGCCTGGGAAAAGGAGACCTCAAACACAATGAGATTAAAAAAATAAATAAATTGAAAAGGTAGAGAAGTGCACAAATGAAGGAAAAAGTTAGAAACACAGAAGACCAAATAAAGAGAAAACAGGCAAAGTACCAGAAAAAGAATTCAGACTAATGATAGTAAAGATGATCCAAAACCTCAAAATTACAATAGATGAAATGCAAGTATCAACACATACAGGTAACAAGGATCTAGAAGAAATAAAGAATAAACAAACAGAGGCAAAGAACACAATTACTGAAATTAAAAATACTGTAGAAGGAATCAAAGCAGAATATCTGAAACAGAAGAATGGGTAAGTGAGCTGGAAGATAGAACAAGGGGAAATAACTGCCAAAGAGCAGAATAAATTTTTTAAAATGAAAAGAACTATGGATAGTCTCAAAGACCTCTGGGACAATATTAAATGCATAAACATTCAAATTATAGGGGTTGCAGAAGAAGAGAAAAAGAAAGGGTCTGGGAAAATTTTTGAAGAGATCTTAGTCAAAATTTTCCCCAACATGGCAAAGGAAACAGTCAATCAATCTGTCCCAAGAAGGGCAGAGAGACCCATACAGGATAAACCCAAGGAGAAACACGCTGAGACACATACTAATGAAACGAATAAAGATTAAACACAAAGAATCTTAAAAGCAGAAAGAGAAAAAGCAATAAGTAACATACAAGGGAAACCCCAAACGACTAACAGCTTATCTTTTGGCAGAAACTCTGCAGGCCAGAAGGGAATGGCAGGATATATTTAAAGTACTGAAAGGTAAAAATCTATAGCCAAGATTACTTTAGTCAACAAGGATCTCATTCAAAGTTGATGAAGAAATCAAAAGCTTTACAGACAAGTGAAAGTTAAAGAGAATTTAGTACCACTAAACCAGCAACCCAGGGATCAAACCCAGGTCTCTCACATTGTAGACAGACACTTTACCGTCTGAGCCACCAGGAAAGTCCACAACAAATATTATAGGGACTTATATAGACAGGACACACAAGAGAAGGAAAAGACCTACTAAATCAAACCCCAAAGAATTAAGAAAATGACAACAGAAACATATGTAGTAATAATTACTTTAAATGTAAATGGATTAAATGCTCTAACCAAAACTCACAGACTGACTGAATGGAAATAAAAACAAGACCCATATATATGCTGTCTACAAGAGACCCACTTCAGAACTTAGAGACACATATAGACTGAAAGAGAGAGGAAAATGATATTCCATGTAAATGGAAATCAAAAGAAACCCAGAGTAGCAATCCCCATATCCGACAAAATAGACCTTAAAATAAAGAATATTACAAGAAATAAGGAACAACACTACATGATGATCAAGGGATCAATCCAAGAGGAAGACATAACAATTACAAATATTCATGCACCCAACAAAGGAGTACTTTAATACATAAGACAAATACTGACATAAAGAGAAATTTACAGTAACACAAAAAAGGTAGGGTACTTTAACACCCCCCACTTACACCAACAGACAGATAATCAGAACAGAAAAATAATAAGGAAACACAAACCTGAAATGACACAGTAGACCAGATGAATCTAACTGATACATTCAGCACATTCCGTCCAAATGCAGAAACAGTTTCTTCTCAAGTACACATGAAACATTCCCCCAGATAGACCCACATCTTGGGTCACAAATCAAACCTCAGTAAATTTAAGAAAATTGTATTAAGCATCTTTTCTGACCACAACACCATGAGACTGGATATCAATTACAGGAAAAAAACTAAAAATCACAAACACATGGAGATTAAATAATACATTTCTAAATAGTGAACTGGTTACTGAAGAAATTTAAAAAGAAATCAAAATATTTCTAGAAACAAATAACAACAAAACATGACAACTTAAAACCTATGGGATGCTGCAAAAGTAGTTCTAAGAATGAAGCTTATAGCAGTATAATCCTACCTCACAAAATAAGAAAAACAACGAAAAAGCAACCTAACTTTACACCTAAAACAACAGATGAAAGAACAACAACAACAAAAAAAAACCACCAAAGTTAGAAGAAATTAAGATCAGAGCAGAAATTAATGAAAAAGAAATGAAAGAAACAATAATAAAGAATAATAAAACTAAAAGCTGGTTCTTCAGTTGGTAAACAAAATGGACAAATCGTTAGCCAGACTCCAAGAAAAAAAGAGAAGAATCAAATCAACAAAATTAGAAGTAAAAAAGGAGAGCATACAACAGACAACACAAAAATACAAAGGATCATAACAGAATATTACGAGCAACTATGTGCCAATAAAACGGGCAACCCAGAAGAAATGGACAGATTCTTTAAAAAGTTCAACCTTCCAAGACTGATCAGGAAGAAAAAGAAATTATGAACAAGCCAATGACAAGCACTGAAATTGAAACTGTGATTAAAAAATCTCCCTAAAAAACCAAAGCCCAGGCAGGCCCAGATGGCTTCATGGGTGAATTCTATCAAACATTTCAGTCAGTTTAATTGCTCAGTCATGTCTGACCCTTTGCAACCCCATGGACTGCAGCACACAGGCTTCCCTGTACTTCACCAACTCCCAGAGCTTGCTCAAACTCATATCTATTGAGTTAGTGATCCATCTATTGAGATGGCCATCCTCTGTCATCCCCTTCTCCTGCCTTCAATCTATCCCAGCATTAGGGTCTTTTCAAATAAGTCAGTTCTTCGCATCATGTGGCCAAAGTATTGGAGTTTCAGCTTCAGCATCAGTCCTTCTAATGAATATTCAAGACTGATTTCCTTTAGGATAGACTGGTTGAATTTCCTGGCAGTCCAAGGGACTCTCAAGAGTCTTTTCCAACACCACAGTTCAAAAGCATCAATTCTTGGGCACTCATCTTTCTTTATGGTCCAACTCTCACATCCATACATGACTACTGGAAAAACCATAGCATTGACTAGACAGACCTTTGTTGGCAAAGTAATGTCTGGGCTTTTTGCTGTGCTGTCTAGGTTTGTCAAAGCTTTTCTTCCAAGGACCAAGCATCTGTCACATTTCGTGGCTGCAGTCACCATCTGCAGTGATTTTGGAGCCCAAGAAAATAAAGTTTGTCACTATTTCCATTGTTTTCCAATCTATTTGCCATGAAGTAATGGGACTGGATGTCATGATCTTAGTTTTTTGAATGTTGAATTTTAAGCCATCAAACATTTAGAGAAGAGCTAATGCCTATCCTTCTAAAACTCTTTCAAAATATTGCAGAGGAAAGAACACTCCCAAACTCATTCTATTAGGCCACCATCACCCTGATACCAAAACCAAAGACAACACAAAAAGAGAAAACTACACACCAATATCACTGATGAACATAGATGCAAAAATCCTCAACAAAATTCTAGCAGACAGAATGCAACAACACATTAAAAAGGTCATACATGATGATCAAGTTGGGATTATCCCAAGGATGCAGGGATTCTTCAATATATGTAAATCAAACAATGTGATACACCATATTAATAAATTGAAATATAAAAACCATGTGATCATCTCAATAGATGCAGAAAAAGNTAGGCTATGCAAAAATTGTTAGGAATAGATATAAGTCTCTATCACATATTTGGAATTTGATAAATATATTTTTCCCTCTAAAGCTGAAAAGGCATTGATAACCACTGTTTAGACATTTCTCATTTTAGATCTCATAGCATTTTAAAATATTGAGACTCGTCCTTTATTAACAAAAGATTTACAGAAAAGAAAAAAGATGTTCTGTATTCACAGACACAATGAAAACAACTGAGCAATGTCTTCCTTTCTCCTGCTCTCCCCTTCCTCTTCTTTGTAGTCTTCTCTAGTCCAGGAGCATGATTATGAGAACTTGAAACCTAAAAATTAAACTAAAATCTCAGTCTTCATGAACATGAATTCCCACACTCTCTCCTGCCTCTGGTTTCCAGTCCTCTTAAATGCCTCTGTCTTCAACGGATGATGAGAGAAAAATCGCTCATAATTGCTGAGCTGCAGGGAACCGTATTGAAGGATCCAAATAGATCCTTTGTCAGCTATAAGGAATCCCAGAATATTGGACTCAGTGACTATTTTTCAAACTTATGATTTTGCATTCATACTCAATTTATGACATCTAGATTTTGACCCATGTCTACAAAGTATCCCCCATCCTCTGTTAATAAGAACTCATTTTAAAAGATGGGGAAAACCATGCTGTCTAGAACATAAACAGAATATGAAAAGACTAAAAGAAAATTATCTATGCATTTATTGAGAAAAACCATTCAGTTTTAAATATTTCAACAAATTTTTGTTAGAATCAAGAGGTAGTCAATTAGGAGTTTTGATTTTTGTCTATGCCTGGCAATATAACATATATTTATAGCAAAACTATACTTTATCATCTTTTGAGGTCAATAAATCTACTTATTTAGAATATTGTTGACAAAACAAGACTAATTACAAGAAGAAGAGTCATAATAATGAGCATAAAAAAGACACTCATCGTTTGCAAGTCAAATAAACTGCAGTCCATAGATGGAAATTTATATTACACAAGTTTTTGAGCATTATTTCAGTTCAGTTCAGTTCAGTCACAGTCGTGTCCGACTCTTTGCGACCCCATGAATCGCAGCACGCCAGGCCTCCCTGTCCATCACCAACTCCCGGAGTTCACTCAGACTCACGTCCATCGAGTCCGTGATGCCATTCAGCCATCTCATCCTCGGTCGTCCCCTTCTCCTCCTGCCCCCAATCCCTCCCAGCATCAGAGTCTTTTCCAATGAGTCAACTCTTCACATGAGGTGGCCAAAGTACTGGAGTTTCAGCTTTAGCATCATTCCTTCCAAAGAAATCCCAGGGTTGATCTCCTTTAGAATGGACTGGTTGGATCTCCTTGCAGTCCAAGGGACTCTCAAGAGTCTTCTCCAACACCACAGTTCAAAAGCATCAATTCTTCGGCACTCAGCCTTCTTCACAGTCCAACTCTCACACCCATACATGACCGCTGGAAAAACCATAGCCTTCACTAGATGGACTTTTGTTGCAACAGTATACTTCCACTTAATCCCCTCATTGTTTGTGCTATTGTTGTCATACATAGTATATATGTATATATTATAAATCCAACAACATAGTATGGTAATTTTTGCTCTAAACATTTATACATTTTAATTATGAGAATTAATTTAAATATGTAAGTGTTTGTGTAGATCTAAGTTACCATCTGGTGTCATTCCCCTTCGTCTGAAGAATTTCCTTTACCATACCCTGTGTAGGTTGTCTGGCGATTGATTCTGCTTTTTGTCTTTCTTTCACCATTATTTTTGAAATGTATTTTTCTCTAGGTATGGGATTATTGATTGCACTTTCTCTTCAGTGGTTTGGATATGTCAGTCTCTGTTCTCTATTTTTTGCAAAGAGAAGTTCACCATCCTTCATATTCTTGTTCCCAATTTGTAATATGTCACCTTTCTTTTGCTTCTTCAGGATATCTCTTTATATTTCTTTTGCTTTCAGAAATGTATCTATCATATACTTAGGTATTTCTATTTATCCTACTTGGGGTTTGTTGAGTTCAGGCCTAAAAGGCACTGTATCATCACAGTACAATATTTTCCACCTATAATTTCCTGTTTTATGAATTTTCATATAATAAAGCACATGAATATCCAAACCAAAACACTTATGAACATAAAGACAGGTAACCACAAATCAAAAATCTTTCAGTTCACAAATTACAATGTCAAAATATTTTCCTATTGGTGAAATAGTTTAGCACATTAAGCTAAAGTGTAAAAGTTACAGCTTGTTAATTTAAAATGTTCTATCAAGTTTATCTAAAATAAGCTTTCTATAGAGGCAGGGTTACTGTAAAACTAATAAACTAAAGCTCTAGGGTCCTGAAGTGGCCTTCAAAATGTTTATACATGGGCATTCACGTTTGTAAAGTTTGCAAAAGCACAATAATTTTTAACTCTTTTCCATAAAGAGGACCCTACACTGTGTGAGTTTTAGGCCTCATGAAACCCAGATCCATCCCTGCTTTTTACCTGTAATGAAACAAAAATGTAGTTATTTCTGTAGGATGCAAAAAGGTTCTGTTTTCTCACTTGATAACTTTGCAATAAACAAAGACAGGGAATGCCAGTAGTGGCAAAGAAATGATCTGAACAATGGAAACTCTTATTTGGCAGCAGGCACTCTGGCAAACCTCACTTTCTGACCAAAATGTATGAGTCTGGCCTCCACTGAAGACTGGCAGTTTCAAATATAAGTGTAAGCTAAGCCTTCAATGTACAGTGCTCTGTCCTGTTAAGGCATAACTTTTCACTGTGACCTATATAGACCTTGGCTATGATGAGTATGATGAAGTCGTTGTCATCTAAGCCTGGGTACACAATTATGCAATTTGTGTGCTCCGAGGTCAAAGTGCCGGTATGATTCAAAGCCAAATTAGAAAAGTGACACTTCTGTAGAGAAGAGCACCTGGTGGGGAGTGTGAATTATCATCTTAACTGTATTTAGCAGGGAAATTTTAGGACTGCACACAACTACAAACAGTGGCTCAGTAATAAGCCATTAAAAATAATTTGATTTTGAATAATTTCATGAAAAAGACATTCTTCATGAAGGGGTAAAGAGTTCCCTATCCATTACAAAAGAAAAAACTTCAGGGGTTCAAGATGGCAAAAGAGTAGAATGGGGAACACACCCCCTCCCACATATACATATCAAAATACATCTAGAAATGAAACAATTGTCACAGAACACCTACTGAACACTAGCAGAAGACACTCCTGAGAGGGAGCTGCACACCTGAGAGGGAGCTGCACACCTGAGAGGGAGCTGAAAAGAAGATAGGTTCCTGCACACTCACTGTCAGGAAGATGAGCCAGGAGAGAAAAGGAAACTTACAGGCTCGAAGGAGAGTGCCACAAGTGGCTTATGGCAGGCAGAAGACAAGAGAGACCTACGGTCTGTGCCACCACCCTGTACCCCCCAGCCTGAGATTCAAATCTGCTAGTGTGGGCAGGGGTTGAATGCTGGACCTTGGGGTTTGGAGAACAGACCCAGGGAGAGGAGCAGTTCTGGCTGTGCAGAAACAGCCTGAAGGGACTAGAGTGTGGTAAGGCTGCGATCGGGAGTGTTCAAAGAAGCCACCCTGTGGCCACAGAAGCAAAGCTCCTGAGAGGGGTAGGGTGCAAAGGGAGGGTTGGGGCTGTCATTATAGCCTCTTTCTCCATGTGCCAATCCTGTCTCAGCCAGCTCCCATGTCACCTGCCAGCTTGACAGGCCCAGGGAACAGATGCCAGTGGTCTGCCCACTCACCCACTGAGCTTGGAACCACAGCTGGGCCCCAGGGAACACGCAACTTAGGAAGGAAGGCTGAAATCTCTCCCTGCAGCTACAAAAACTGTGGATTTACGCTCCTGCCCCTGGCTTTGTAAATTCAGCCCTTCAGGACGTCTAAACGGAAAATGGGTGCTTGCACAGATGGGTCAGGCCTGGCCTTAGCAGCTGTGGACTTTGTAGGTATGTGCACGCAGAGGCGGGGCTGGGTCAGGGACTCAACTTTCTTCACAGCTCCCAGTGTGGGTCGAGGTACACAAGTACTGCAGTTCAGGCTGGGACCTGACTTCAGTGGATCTGTGTTGGTGGACTTGTGAAAACAATGTCTGAGAGACACCAGGGCAGATAGCTGGCATTCCCGTGGTTGAGGAGGCAAGGGGAGTGCCAACAATAGTGTCCACTGTAAGCCCACACAATAGGTGACAGGGAACACAACAGAACACCCTCGTCAGTGAACAGTTGTGGCAGAGGAATACTCAGCAGCTCCACCCTCAGTGGGAGTACTCCAATGCTGCCTCCTAAACCTGCAGCTCAGAAACACAGCTCACAAATATATCTGGAGGCTTCTACTCCATCAGCTACAGAGCAGACCAGGGCTCTAACAGGGCAGTGACAACCACAGAGCAAAGAGGAAGTTCCACCAGCAAATGCTCAGGAAAGAGGCGGCAGGCATCCATATTAAAAATAGCCCTCTCTGGGTTTCTGGATCAACATGGCAGAGTCAAAGGACATGCGCTCATTTTCTCCTGTGAGCAAAACGGCATCTAGCTATAGAACAACCATTGACAGGAGGATACTGGAACCCAGCAAAAAAAAAAAAAAAAAAGATAGCCCACAACGAAGACAAAGAAGAAGCCACAGTGAGACGGTAAGAGGGACGCAATCATGATAAAATTAAATCCGATACCTGCCGGGTGGGTGACCCACAAACCGGAGAACAATAATACCAAAGAAGTATTGTGAAGGTTCTGAACTGCACATCAGGCTTCCCAGCCTGGGCACCTGACAAAGGGACTGGGAACCCCCAGGGAATCTGGCCTTGAAAGCCATCAGGATTTGAGTACAGGACTTCCACAGGACTAGGGGAAACAGAGACAGTGTCTTGGAGGACACAAACAAAATCTTGCAAGCACCAAGACCCAGAGGAGATAAACAGTGACCCCACAGGAGACTGAACCAAACTACATGATAATGTTGGAGGGTCTCCTGTGGAGGCATGGGTTGGCAGGGGCACCCAGCAGCAGGCTGGGAAGGGCCCCTCTTGGAGTTCGCCATTAACCCTACCAAAGAGCCCATAGACCCCAAGGTTGGGTTGCTTCAGGTCAAACAACTGCCAGGGTGGGAGTACAACTCCATCATCAGCAGATAATTAAAGGCTTACTGAGCAAGGCCCTGCCAACCAGAGCAAGACCCAGTTTTTTCCATCGCCAGTCCCTCCCATCAGGAACCTTACACAAGCCTCTTAGCCTCATCCACCAGAGGGCAGACAAAAGAAGCAAGAAGAACCACAATCTCACAGCAGCTAAAACAAAATCCATATTACAGAAAGTTAATCAGCATGACAAAGCAGAAAGTTATGTCCCAGATGAATGGACGAGATACAACCCCAGAAAAACAATTAAATGAAGTGGAGACAGGCAAACTTCCAGAAAAAGAATTCAGAATAATGACAGTGAAGATGATCTAGGATCTAGGAAAAAGAATGGACAAATTGCAAGAAATGTTTACCAAAGACCTAGGAGAACTAAAGAACAGAGATGAATAATACACTAAAAGAAATCAATAGCAATATAACTGAGGCAAAAGAATAGATAAATGACCTGGAGGACAGAATGGTGGAAATCAGTGCCACAAAACATAATATACAAAAAAGAATGAAAAGAGATGAAGACAGTCTTAAGAGACCTCTGGGACAACATTAAATGCACCAACAGTCATGTTATAGGGTTCCCAGATGCAGAAAATAGAGAGAAAAGACCTGAGAAAATATTTGAAGAGAAACAGCTGAAAACTTCCTAACATGGGAAAGGAAATAGTCAACCAAGTCTAAGAAGCACAGAGTCCCAGGCAGGATAAACTCAAGGAAGAACACACGAAGACACATAATAACCAAACGGAAAAAATTAAAGACAAAGATAAAATATTAGAAGCAACAAGGGAAAAATGACAAATAACATACAAGATATTCCCATAAGGTTATCAGCTGACTTAACAGAAACTCTACAAGCCATAAGGGAATGGTATAATGATACTTCTAAAATGTTGAAAGGAAAGAGCCAACAGCCAAGAATACTCTACCCAGCAAGACTCTCATTCAGATTCAGTGGAGAAATCAAAAGCTTTCTAGACAAGGAAAAGTTAACAGAATTCAGCACCATCAAACCAACTTCACGACAAATGCTAAAGGAACTTCTCTAGGCAGGAAACCACAAGAGAAGGAAAAGACCAGAAAATAAACTCAAAACAATTAAGAAAATGGTAACAGGATCATACATATTGATAATAACCTTAAATGTATATGGTTTAAATGGATGAAACAAAAGACATAGATTGGCTGGGCAGATGAAAACATGTATATGTATGCACTTTCATTTACATCACTTGGCTTGAGCCCCCAAACTGCATTTCATATTAAGTTAATCATGTTTCCATTATGGCTTGCAATTGTAATTATCTTTAAATTTTTGTCTGACTACTGGTAGTGGAAACTAATAAATATCTTTTACTACTGTGATTATGTAACCATTATTCACTTAATAACATTGTATCTTGACTGGTCAACAAAAATAATATAACTCTACATCAACAAATGGAGAAGGCAATGGCATCCCACTCCAGTACTCTCGCCTGTAAACTCCTATGGATGGAGGAGCCTGGTAGGCTGCAGTCCATGGGGTCGCTGAGTCGGACACGACTGAGCAACTTCACTTTCACTTTTCACTTTCACTTTTCACTTTCATGTACTGGAGAAGAAAATGGCAACCCACTCCAGTGTTCTTGCCTGGAGAATTCCCAGGGATGGCGGAGCCCAATGGGCTGCTGTCTATGGGGTCGCACAGAGTCGGACACGACTGAAGCGACTTAGCAGCAGCAGCACATCAACAAAACTGGGATTTAATAGAAAAAAATATGTAATAATTTTTAAAATCCAGATGCATATCGAAATCATCTTGGGATTTTTTGAAAATTACAAATGCCCAGATATTGATTTTTCTCTCCAGTGCTCCAGATATACTTCTGAGCAGTCATGTTTAAAAACAACTGGACTATCTGATGATTNCAAAAAAAAAAAAAAAAAAGATAGCCCACAACGAAGACAAAGAAGAAGCCACAGTGAGACGGTAAGAGGGACGCAATCATGATAAAATTAAATCCGATACCTGCCGGGTGGGTGACCCACAAACCGGAGAACAATAATACCAAAGAAGTATTGTGAAGGTTCTGAACTGCACATCAGGCTTCCCAGCCTGGGCACCTGACAAAGGGACTGGGAACCCCCAGGGAATCTGGCCTTGAAAGCCATCAGGATTTGAGTACAGGACTTCCACAGGACTAGGGGAAACAGAGACAGTGTCTTGGAGGACACAAACAAAATCTTGCAAGCACCAAGACCCAGAGGAGATAAACAGTGACCCCACAGGAGACTGAACCAAACTACATGATAATGTTGGAGGGTCTCCTGTGGAGGCATGGGTTGGCAGGGGCACCCAGCAGCAGGCTGGGAAGGGCCCCTCTTGGAGTTCGCCATTAACCCTACCAAAGAGCCCATAGACCCCAAGGTTGGGTTGCTTCAGGTCAAACAACTGCCAGGGTGGGAGTACAACTCCATCATCAGCAGATAATTAAAGGCTTACTGAGCAAGGCCCTGCCAACCAGAGCAAGACCCAGTTTTTTCCATCGCCAGTCCCTCCCATCAGGAACCTTACACAAGCCTCTTAGCCTCATCCACCAGAGGGCAGACAAAAGAAGCAAGAAGAACCACAATCTCACAGCAGCTAAAACAAAATCCATATTACAGAAAGTTAATCAGCATGACAAAGCAGAAAGTTATGTCCCAGATGAATGGACGAGATACAACCCCAGAAAAACAATTAAATGAAGTGGAGACAGGCAAACTTCCAGAAAAAGAATTCAGAATAATGACAGTGAAGATGATCTAGGATCTAGGAAAAAGAATGGACAAATTGCAAGAAATGTTTACCAAAGACCTAGGAGAACTAAAGAACAGAGATGAATAATACACTAAAAGAAATCAATAGCAATATAACTGAGGCAAAAGAATAGATAAATGACCTGGAGGACAGAATGGTGGAAATCAGTGCCACAAAACATAATATACAAAAAAGAATGAAAAGAGATGAAGACAGTCTTAAGAGACCTCTGGGACAACATTAAATGCACCAACAGTCATGTTATAGGGTTCCCAGATGCAGAAAATAGAGAGAAAAGACCTGAGAAAATATTTGAAGAGAAACAGCTGAAAACTTCCTAACATGGGAAAGGAAATAGTCAACCAAGTCTAAGAAGCACAGAGTCCCAGGCAGGATAAACTCAAGGAAGAACACACGAAGACACATAATAACCAAACGGAAAAAATTAAAGACAAAGATAAAATATTAGAAGCAACAAGGGAAAAATGACAAATAACATACAAGATATTCCCATAAGGTTATCAGCTGACTTAACAGAAACTCTACAAGCCATAAGGGAATGGTATAATGATACTTCTAAAATGTTGAAAGGAAAGAGCCAACAGCCAAGAATACTCTACCCAGCAAGACTCTCATTCAGATTCAGTGGAGAAATCAAAAGCTTTCTAGACAAGGAAAAGTTAACAGAATTCAGCACCATCAAACCAACTTCACGACAAATGCTAAAGGAACTTCTCTAGGCAGGAAACCACAAGAGAAGGAAAAGACCAGAAAATAAACTCAAAACAATTAAGAAAATGGTAACAGGATCATACATATTGATAATAACCTTAAATGTATATGGTTTAAATGGATGAAACAAAAGACATAGATTGGCTGGGCAGATGAAAACATGTATATGTATGCACTTTCATTTACATCACTTGGCTTGAGCCCCCAAACTGCATTTCATATTAAGTTAATCATGTTTCCATTATGGCTTGCAATTGTAATTATCTTTAAATTTTTGTCTGACTACTGGTAGTGGAAACTAATAAATATCTTTTACTACTGTGATTATGTAACCATTATTCACTTAATAACATTGTATCTTGACTGGTCAACAAAAATAATATAACTCTACATCAACAAATGGAGAAGGCAATGGCATCCCACTCCAGTACTCTCGCCTGTAAACTCCTATGGATGGAGGAGCCTGGTAGGCTGCAGTCCATGGGGTCGCTGAGTCGGACACGACTGAGCAACTTCACTTTCACTTTTCACTTTCACTTTTCACTTTCATGTACTGGAGAAGAAAATGGCAACCCACTCCAGTGTTCTTGCCTGGAGAATTCCCAGGGATGGCGGAGCCCAATGGGCTGCTGTCTATGGGGTCGCACAGAGTCGGACACGACTGAAGCGACTTAGCAGCAGCAGCACATCAACAAAACTGGGATTTAATAGAAAAAAATATGTAATAATTTTTAAAATCCAGATGCATATCGAAATCATCTTGGGATTTTTTGAAAATTACAAATGCCCAGATATTGATTTTTCTCTCCAGTGCTCCAGATATACTTCTGAGCAGTCATGTTTAAAAACAACTGGACTATCTGATGATTTTTTACTTTTATCTAGTTTGTTTCACTTTTCCTATTTCACATACAGTGTTCCCATTTCACTTAGTTTGTTTTTCAATTTCTCCATCTCTTTTTTTTTATGTTCTTTCTCAAGCCTTTATCAAGCATAGTAGAAAAGCTTCTGTGTGTGTGTGTGTGTGTGTATATATATATAATGTATATATTTTAGAAAACATGAATTTTTTGCATAACTAAAAAATGTATGACAGTTTGATTTTACTTGTTTGACTTAGGATGATTAGGATGTAACATTTCTAATTTAAAGAATAGATATGCAACAAGTGACAAGGGTTTACTGTATAGTACAGGGAACTACAGTCAATATCTTATAATAACCTATAATGCAAAATAATATATGCATATATGTATAAATGAATTATTTTGCTGTGCACCTGAAACATTCTAAGTCAACTATACTTCAATAAAATATATATATTAAGGAAAAAATTTTTTAATAAATAAAAATAGCTCTCTCACCAAAAAATTTAAAACCAACACAAGTTACAGAGACATTCTGAAAAATAGCCCCCCAAGCGCACTGGAGAAGGGAATGGCAAACCATTTCAGCCTCGAGAATCCCATGAACAGTATGAAACAGCAAAAATAACTGACCCTGAAAGATGAGCCCCTGAAAGTAGCTGCTGCTACTGCTGCTAAGTCGCTTCAGTAGTGTCCAACTCTGTGTGACCTCAGAGACGGCAGCCCACCAGGCTCCCCAGTCCCTGGGATTCTCCAGGCAAGAACACTGGAGTGGGTTGCCATTTCCTTCTCCAATGTATGGAAGTGAAAAGTGAAAGTGAAGTCACTCAGTCGCATCTGACCCTCAGCGACGCCATGGACTGCAGCCCACCAGGCTCCTCCATCCATGGGATTTTCCATGCAAGAGTACTGGAGTGGGGTGCCATTCCTCAGTCAGTAGGTGTCCATTATGCCACAGGGGAAGAGCAAAGAAATAGCTCCAGAAAGAATAAAGAAGATAAGCCAAAAAGGAAATGACACCCACTTGTGGATGTGTCTGGTCATGAAAGTTAAATCCAATGATGTAAAGAACAATATCACATAGGAACCTGGAACATTATCTCTGTGAATCAAGGTAAACTGGATGTGGTCAAACAGGAGATGAAAAGAGTGAAGATCAACATTTTAGGAATCAGTGAACTAAATGGACAGGAATGGGTGAATTTAATTCACCCATGATATCTACTACTGTGGGCAAGAATCCCTCAGAAGATACGAAGTAGCCCTCATAATAAACAAGAGTCTGAAATGCAGTACATGGGCGTAATCTCAAAAAGCACAGAATGATCTCAGTTCATTTACAAGGCAAGCTGTTCAACATCACAGTAATCCAATTCTATGCCCCAGCCATTAATGCCAAAGAAGTAAAATAGTTCTGTGAAGACATACAAGACCTTATAAAACGGACACCAAAAGAAACATGTCCTTTTCATAATCGAGGATAGGAACGCAAAAGTACAAAGTCAAAAGATAGAGTAACAGGCAAGTTTGGCCTTGGAGTACAAATGCTAAAAAGGCTACAAAGGCTACCAGTTTTTCCAAGAAAATAGCAAACACCCTCTTCCAACAACACAAGAGAAGACTCTACACATGGACATCACCAGATGATCAGTACAGAAATCAGATTGATTATATTCTTTGCAGCCAAAGATGGAAAAGATCTATACAGTCAGCAAAAATAATCCCTGGATCTGACTGTGGCTGAAATCATGAGTTCTTTATTACAAAATTCAGACATAAATTGAAGAAAGTAGGGAAAATCACTAAGCCATCCGTGTATGACCTAAATCAAACTCCTTATACTTATACAGTGGAGGTCACAAATAATTTCAAGGGATCAGATATGATAGACAGAGTGACTGAAGGACTATGGACAGTGGTTTGTAACACTGTACAAGAGGTGGTGACCAAAACCATTCCCAAGAAAAAGAAATGCAACAAGGCAAAATGGTTGTCTGAGGAGGTCATGCAAATAGCTGAGAAAAGAAGAAAAATGAAAGGCAAAGGAGAAAAGAAAAGATATATCCAATTAAATACAGTGTTCCAAAAGATAGCATGGAGAGATAAGAAAACTTTAATGAACAATCCAAAGAACTAGGGGTTTCTCCAGTGGCTCAGAGGTAAAGAATCAGCCTGCAACGCAGGAGCTGCAAAAGACACAGGTGTAATCCCTGGATATGGACGATGCCCTGGAGAGGCAATGGCAACTCACTCCAGTACTCTTGCCTGGAGAATTCCATAGTCAGAGGAACCTACAGTCTACAGGGTCACAAAGAGTTGGGCACAACTGAAGTGACTTAACATACAAACATGCAAAGAGTGACTAGAGATCCCTTCCAGAAAATCAGAGATACCAAAGGGAACATTTCATGCAAAGATGGGCACAATAAAGGACAGAAACAGTATGGACCTAACAGAAGCAGAAGAGATTAAGAAGGGGTGGCAAGAAAACAAAAAAGAACTGTACAAAAAAGGTCTTCATGACCCAATTCACCACAATGGTGTGATCACTCACCTAGAGCCAGATATCCTGGACTGTGAAGTCAAGTGGGCCTTAGGAAGCATTACTACGAATGAAGCTAGTGCAGGTGATAGAATTCCAGATGAGCTATTTCAAATTCTAAAAAATGATGTTGTTAAAATGTTGCATTCATTATGCCAGCAAATTTGGAAAACTGAGCAGTAGTCACAGGACTGGAAAAGGTTTTCATTCCAATCCCAAAGAAGGCCAATGCCAAAGAATGTTCAAACTACCGCACAATTGTGCTCACTGCACATGCTAACAAGGTAATGTTCAAAATCCTTCAAGCTAGGTTTCAGCAGAATGTGAATTGAGAACTTGCAGATGTACAAGCTGGATTTAGAAAAGGCAGAGGAACCAGAGATCAAATTGCCAACATCCGCTGGATCAAAGATAAAGAGAATTCCGGGAAAATATCTATTTCTGCTTCATTCACTATGCTAAAGTCTTTGACTGTGTGGATCACAACAAACTGTGGACAATTTTTAAAGAGTTTGGGAGTTCGTGTACACCCGTGGCAGATTCATGTCAATGTATGCCAAAACCAATAGAGTACTGTAAAGTAAAATAAAGTAAAATGGAAGCTCTAAAAAAAATAAAAAATAAATAAAGAGATGGGAATACCAGACCACTTTACCTGCCTCCAGAGAAACCTATACACAGGTCAAGAAGCAACAGTTAAAACTGGACATGGAACAATGGACTGGTTAAAAATTGGAAATGGAGTAAGTCAAGGCTGTATATTGTTACCCAGAGAAGAGCAAGGAGAGATAACAAGCCCTTAAATGAACAATGCAAAGAAATAGAGGAAGACAATAGAATGGGAAAGACTAGATATGTCTTCAAGAAAACTGGAGAGATCAAAGGAATATTTCACGCAAGCATGGGCACATTAAGGAGAGAAACTTTATTTCTGTCCACAATAAGGACCTAATGAAAGCAGAAGAGATTTAAGAAGAGGTGGCAAGAATATACAGAAGAACTACACAAAAGAGGCCTTAATGAACCAGATAACCATGATGCTGTGGTCACTCAACCTAGAGGCAGACATCCTGGAGTGTGAAGTAAAGTGAGCCTTAGGAAGCATTTCTATGAACAAAGCTAGTGGAAGTGACAGATTTCTACCTCACCTTTGAAAATTCTAAAAGATGATGCTGTTAAAGTGCTTCATTCAATGTGACAGCAAATTTGGAAAACTCAGCAGTGGCCACAAGTTTTGCAAATGTGGAAAACTCACAGTGGTCCTGCAGAGTCCTGAACTCTGCATTCAGTTGGGTATATCTTTCCCTTTCTTCCTTGGCTTTCACTTCTCTTCTTTCCTCACCTATTTGTAAGGCCTCTTCAGACAACCACTTTGCCTTCTCACATTTCTTTTTCTTGGTAATGGTTATGGTCACTGCCTCATGTACAATGTTATGAACCTCTGTCCATAGTTTTTCAGGCACTCCGTCTACCAGATCTAATCCCTTGAATCTAGTTTTCACCTCCAGTGTATAATCATATGGGATTTGATTTAGGTCACATCTGTTGCCTAGTGGTTTTCCCTGCTTTCTTCAGTTGAAGCCTACCTTTTACAAATTGATTCGAAGGTCAATTTTCATTCAAATATCAAAGAAGGGTAATGCAAAAACATATTCAAAGTACCAAACAACTGTGCTCAATTCACATGCAAGTAGGGCAATGCTCAAAATCCTTCAACCTAGGCTTCAGCAGTATGTGAGCAAAGAATTTCCAGATGTACAAGCTGGGTTTCAAAGAGGCAGAGGAACTAGAAATCAAATTGCAACAGCCACTATATCTATCCACTGGACAAAGAAAGCCAGGGAATTCCAAAAAAACTTCTGCTGCATTGAGTATTACACTAAAGCCTTTGACCATGAGGATCACAACAAACTGTGGAAATTTCTGAAAGAGATGGGAATATCAGACTACCTTACCTGTCTGAGAGAAACCTGTATGCAGGACAAGAAGCAACAGTTAGAACCAGACATGGAACAACAGACTGGTTCAAAATTGGGAAAGGAGTACGACAAGGCTAGATATTATTACCCATCTTATTTAACTTCTATGCAGAGAACATCATGTGAAAAACCAGGCTGGATGACTCATAAGCTGGAATCAAGATTGCCAAGAGAAATATCAGCACCCTCAGATATGCAGATGATACCACTCTAATGTCAGAAAGTAACGAGGAACTAAAGAGTCTCTCGATAAGGATACAAGAGAGTGAAAAAGCTGGCTTAAGACTCAACATTAAAAAAACTAAGATCATAGCATCGGGTCCCAATCAGTTCAGTTCAGTTCAGTCGCTCAGTCATGTCCGACTCTTTGCGACCCCATGAATCTCAGCACGCCAGGCCTCCCTGTCTATCACCAACTCCTGGAGTTCACTCAGATTCACGTAGATCTAGTCCATGATGCCATCCAGCCATCTCATCCTCGGTCGTCCCCTTCTCCTCCTGCCCCCAATCCCTCCCAGCATCAGAGTCTTTTCCAATGAGTCAACTCTTCACATGAGGTGGCCAAAGTACTGGAGTTTCAGCTTTAGCATCATTCCTTCCAAAGAAATCCCAGGGCTGATCTCCTTCAGAATGGACTGGTTGGATCTCCTTGCAGTCCAAGGGACTCTCAAGAGTCTTCTCCAACACCACAGTTCAAAAGCATCAATTCTTCGGCACTCAGCCTTCTTCACAGTCCAACTCACATCCATACATGACCACAGGAAAAGCCATAGCCTTGACTAGACGGACCTTATTCGGCAAAGTAATGTCTCTGCTTTTGAATATGGTATCTAGGTTGGTCATAACTTTTCTTCCAAGGAGTAAGTGTCTTTTAATTTCATGGCTGCAGTCACCATCTGCAGTGATTTTGGAGCCCCAAAAAATAAAGTCTGACACTGTTTCCACTGTTTCCCCATCTATTTCTTAGCCTTCAAAAATCACTGCGGATAGTGACTATAGCCATGAAATTAAAAAAAAAAAAAAATGCTTGCTCCTTAGAAGAAAAGCTATAACAAACCTAGACAACATATTAAAAGCAGAGACATCACTTTGCTGACAAAAGTTCTTAGTCAAAGCTATGGTTTTTCCAGCAGTCATGAATGGATGTGAGAGTTGGACCATAAAGAAGGATTAGTGCTAAAGAACTGATGGTTTTTAAATGTGGAGCTGGAGAAGACTCTTGAGAGTCCCTTGGAGAGAAAAGAGAACAAACCAGTCAATCCTAAAGGAAATCAACCGTGACTATTCACTGGAAGGACTGTGTTGAAGTTCCAATACTTTGGCCACATGATGCAAAGAGCCAGCTTAATGGAAAAACTCCTGATCCTGGGAAAGATGGAGGGCAGGAAGAGAAGGGGATGACAGAGGATGAAATGGTTGGATGGCTTCATCAACTCAATGTACATGACTTTGAGCAAATTCCAGAATATAGTGAAGGACGGAGAAGCTTGGCAAGCTGCAGTCCCTGGGATCACAGAGTTTGACGTGACTGAGTGAATGAACAGCAACCAAAGAACACAGCAGATAAATTTTCTCTTAAAATCATAGGCTAGCAACAGAAATACAAGTAAAATGAAGAGGCAGATGAACCATTCCCAATGAAAAGACCAAGATAATTCCCATAAAACCACAAAAATGAAACAGGCCTCTTCATTCTAACAGACACAGTTTAAAAAAGGAGCTAATGAAAATGAGGAATTAAGAAAGGCTATCAAAAGAAATGCTGCTGCTAAGTCTCTTCAGTCGTGTCTGACTCTGTGCGACCCCCTAGACAGCAGCCCACCAGGCTCCCCCGTCCCTGGGATTCTCCAGGCAAGAACACTGGAGTGGGTTGCCATTTCCTTCTCCAATGCACGAAAGTGAAAAGTCAAAGTGAAGTCGCTCAGTCGTACCCGACCCTTAGCAACCCCATGGACTGCAGCCTACCAGGCTTCTCCATCCATGGGATTTTCCAGGCAAGAGTACTGGAGTGGGGTGCCATTGCCTTCTCCAAAAGAAATGCTAATTATGGAAAAAGAAAACTAGAAACTATAAGGTGGAGTCAAAAAAATTATAAAATTCATTTGCAGAGATGAAAGCTAAACTAAAGACAATGAGTACAAAAATTAATAAAAGGAGAACAGAGGCAGTCTTAAGATGGTGGAGGAGTAGGACAGGGAGACCACTTTCCCCCCACAAACTCATCAAAAGAACATGTAAACACTGAGTAAACTCCACAGAACAGCTTCTCAATGTCTCACAGGACATCAGTTCAGTTCAGTTCAGTCGCTCAGTAGTGTCTGACTCTTTGCGACCCCATGAATTGCAGCACGCCAGGCCTCCCTGTCCATCACCATCTCCCGGAGTTCACTCAGACTCGCGTCCATCGAGTCAGTGATGCCATCCAGCCATCTCATCCTCGGTCGTCCCCTTCTCCTCCTGCTCTCAATCCCTCCCAGCATCGGAGTCTTCTCCAATGAGTCATCAGGCAGATGCACCCAGAAAAGCAACCCATTGTCTTCGAAAGGAGCATCCCTCCCTCCCCACAGCGCGACTAAACAGTGAGCCTAAAAAAGTGTTCACCACCGCCCCCTTGTGTCAGGGCAGAAATCAGACACTGAAGAGACCAGTGAACAGAAGACACTAAAACAGAGGAAACCACCTTGGAAGTGACAGGTGCAATAGATTAAAACCTTGTATTTAGTACCAACTACATAGGAAGGGGCCTATAGATCTTGAGAAATATAAGCCAGACCAAGGAACTATACAAAAATGAACTGACCCCACACTGCCCACAACACCACCAGAGAAAGTCCCAGATATATTTTTACTATTTTTACTATCATTCTCTTTTTTTAAAATTTTTAACTTCTCTATTACTCCTTTAATTTTAATTTTACAACCTACTATTAATTTGCAAAAAAAGACCCTGTTTTTTAAAACAAACTTCATATATATATATTTTATAATTTTTGTGACTTTTTCCCCTTCTTTTCTTTAATATTGTATTTTTGAAAATCCAACCTTTTTTTTTTCTTTGAAGTTCTTCCTTGAATTTAAAAGTCAAATTTTTTTTTTCAAGAAGAGTAAGTTGATGGAAGATAGAAGCTGAGATTAAATCAGGAGGAATCATTGATCAAGGATGCTTGGAATTCTTATGAATACAAATAGCCTATCAAGGTTAATGAGTTCAACTCAAGTTAAGAAGAAGAGAAATATCCCAATTAGTATTTTCTATGCATGCAGAGATTTAAGATCTTAGGTGGAATTTGAAAGATAAATTATGCAAACTCAAATGTAGCTTTCATTTGGGTTTTCCATAAACTATTCTCAATTGTTTTTCCCCAGTGTAGAACTACTTAAAATATATATTCCGGACCAACAAAAACTAATGCAATTAGTGAGAAAGAGCAAAGGTCCCCTTGAATACTGACAACTCTTTCAAAATGAATGTGCTTTTAAGGAATTACTAGACAACAAATGCCAGCTTTGAAAAATAACCATAAAATTTTTCTATAATATATTCTTTCAGTCAACAAATATTAACTTAGTGCCTAAATGCAAAGTAAAGTCGGCCTTAGGAAGCATCATTACGAGCAAAGCCTAGTGGAGGTGATGGAATTCCAGTTGAGCTCTTTCAAATCCTCGAAGATGATGCTGTGGAAGTGCTACACTCTATATGCCAGCAAATTTGGAAAACTCAGCAGTGGCCACAGGACTAGAAAAGGTTAGTTTTCGTTCCAATCCCAAAGAAAGGCACTGCCAAAGAATGTTCAAAGTACCACACAATTGCAGTCATCTCACATACTAGCAAAGTAATGCTCAAAATTCTACAAGCCAGGCTTCAGCAATACGTGAACCATGAACTTCCAGATGCTCAAGCTGGATTTAGAAAAGGTAGAGGAACCAGAGATCAACTTGCCAACATCTGCTGTATCACTGAAAAAGCAAGAGAGTTCCAGAAAAAAAATCTGCTTTATTAACTAT
>SJYX01013853.1:105656-122669 GCA_006410675.1 Oreotragus oreotragus | reverse complement strand
GGGGTGGGGCTGGGGCTGGGCGGGCGGGGAGCATCTGCAGTGTTGCTATCAGCCCTGACTCCTCTGTGGTTACCCTCAGGGGAGGTTCTGAGAGGGTTTTTTATTGCGGTAAAACACACATAACATAAAATTTATCATATAACCATTTTAAGTGGGCAGTTCAGTGATGTTAGGTACATTCATATTTTGTGCAACCAAACTACAGGGAGATATTTTCATCTGGGAAAACTTCAACTCTGTACCTATTTAACAACAATTTCCCCCTTTCTCCCCAGAGTTTCTGACGATGACCTGTCTACTTTCTGTCTCTATGAATCTGACCACTCCAGGTACTTCATTTCAGAAGAGTCATTCAATATTTGTCCTTTCCGATCAGGTTTATTTTACTTATATAATGTTCGATAGGTGTATCCATATTGTAACATGTATTATATTCCCTTCTTTTCAAAGGCTAAATATAATATTTGTCATTGCCTTCCAGGCTTATTTCACTGAATACAGTGTCCACCAGTTTCCTCCATGTTGTGCGGCATGTGTTGGAATTCACTTCCTTTCTAAAGCTGAATAATATTCTGTTATCTGTGCGTATTGCTTTGGCTTATCCATTTCTTGGTCAGTGGGCACTTGGGTTGCTTTCAGGCTTTAGTAATTGTGAATAATGCTGCTGTGATCATGAGTGTACACATGTTTCTACCAGGGGTGTGCTTTCGACCCTTCTGGGTACATCCTCAGAAATAGGATTGTTGGATTATATGGATTAAGATTTCCATATCCTTTGATGGAGAAAATGTTCACCTGTTGACAGATGGGGAAGCCATTTTTATCTGTGGTTCAGCCTGAACGTTGTGTGAACTATGACAGTCTGTCCAACCTCGACACATCTGCTTTAACCACTGAAGTAAAAGGCGTCTTTTTTGAAGATATGGATGGGTAACTCCCTTCTCGTGGCGTCCATGTTAACACTCCCTGGAAGATAAGGTTCCCTTCCCAGACACCAGGAGCTGCTGTCTTGCTGTCTATGTGCTAAGTCTATCTCTCCTGACCTTGAAGGAATACACCCTGTCATGTTGATGTGTGAGCTTTGTTTGGATGAGGTATAAGGTGATGCTGGAAACCATGCTTCAGCAGAGCAGTTCCTCAGAGCTCTCTGAGAGGATGCCTGCCTGACTGGAGTGCTCAGTTTGACCCAGATCCTACTGTAGATTCTTTACTGATTGCTTCTGTGGACCAAATTTTATTTGCTCACTGAGAACCTGGAAAGTAGGGGCTGTAAAACCAGGGACCCCAATCACAACCCTCCTCCCTTCCAGTGTTTCTACTTGACTTTGCACAGTCTGCCTGTGGTCTGAGACACTCCAGTGTGGGGAATCCCTAAGCCCTGCTGGGTGCCAGGAGAAGGGGAGCTTAAAACCTCTGGTGTTAATTCAAGCAATGAAAGCATTTAACAAGCATGGTGCCTGCATCCAGCCTTGTACTAAAGGATGGAAGAAGGAAGATAAAGGGGCGTGTGACTTGATCCTCTTCTTCAAGGTTCTCTGTTTGCTGGGAGAGCTGATCACGAAGACAGGGAAGGGAAACAGGATGTTAGAAATAAGAAGGACTACTTTTCCCAAAGAAAGAAAAACCCAGGAATGGGAAGGAGGGTTGTGCAGTGAAGGGGCTACTGGTGAAGGCTGACAAAATTATGATGTGTATCAAATGACCCAAATGCAAAATCAGTGAGCACAAACCAGCAACATGGGATCAAAATGTACCAATTGGCTCATTGAAAGTGAAAGTGAAGTCGCTCAGTCGTCTCCGACTCTTTGCGACCACATGGACCTGTAGCCCACCAGGCTCCTCAGTCCATGGAATTTTCCAGGCAAGAGTACTGGAGTGGGTTGCCATTTGCTCATTAGCTTTTAAAAAACCAAGCACACAAGATGGAATGAAGTGGCTTAACCTGTTCTGAAAAGTTTTAGTTGGGTATGTGTGGAGACACTCAAATCCTTAGAGTTGGCAGGAAGACTGTTTTAAAGGGAAGACACTTGAGATGCAACAGAGACAGAAAGAAGACTTCTCAGAGCTTCCCTCCTCTGACTCAAAGCAGAGAGTTCTGGGAAAGAAGGCTGAAGGAAACTCCCTGCTGGGGAAGGGCCAGTCACCGGAGGATAAATGTGAGTAAACCTATGGTGACAATTCTCCTCTCCTGGAATTTCATAGCCTGAAGAAACTGGAAAGACCGCTGACAGCTGCAGGCGTGCACGTGTGTCCAACTCTTTGCAGCCCCGTGGACCGCAGCCCACCAGGCTCCTCTGTCCACGGGTGCTCCAGACAAGCAGAGTGGAGTGGATAGCCTTGCCCTTCTCCGGGGGATCTTCCCCACCCAGGGGTTGAGCCTGGGTCTCCTGAATTGCACGTAGACTCCTCACCATCTGAGCTATAGTCGCCTCTGCTGCTCCTGCTGCTAAGTCGCTTCAGTCCTGTCTGACTCTGAGCGACCCCATGGACTGCAGCTCACCAGGCTCCTCCATCCACGGGATTCTCCAGGCAAGAGTACTGGAGTGGGGTGCCATTGCTTGCAGACTTACATCAAAACCCTGTCAGTGAGTGGCAAGTAACAAGCTGCATCTGGTGGCAGGCTTTAAGTCAGAATCCGACGTTTATTTTGGTCTGTGCATGGCCTGCCCGTTATTTTGTTTACCGCGTCCATCCATGCCTCTTTACCAAGCTGTGCCCTTGCCTTACAGTTGTCACAATTTTGGTAAGTCCACAAGCTAACGAGTGGACTTATTAGCCAAAATGAGTAAGAAACAAACCTCAGTGGAGGGCTTCTTTAAAAAGGGGGCAAGACCCAATAATGAGACAGCAGAAGACTCTAACACTGACAACAAAATGAAGCTGCATTTAAAGGAAAATCCCAAGAGTCCTACTTAAATTACACATTCATTGCAAGGCGTGATTCACAGTCTCCAAACCTGCTTTGTATAATATGTAGTGATCAGCTGTCCAACAAAGCCATGAAACATTCAAAACTGCTTCACCAGGTGGAAACCAGGCACCCTGTATCAAAAGGCGAGCCTTTGGGGCTTTGCAAAAGAAAAACAGACGTGAACACAAAGAACAGAAGCAATTATTGAAAGCCACCACTCCATCAAATCTGTCTTCACTGAGAGCGTCATTCTTAGTGGCTAACTGCATTGCTAAAGCTAAGAAGGCCTTTAGCAATAGTGAAGAGTTGATCCTGCCTACTGCCTACTGCTAAGGACAGAGCTTCCCAGGTAACGGTCAAGAATCTGCCTGTCAACTGTTTATAACAGCTACGACATGGAAGCCACCTAGATGTCCATCAACAGATGACTGGATAAAAAGGAGGTGGTTCATATGTACAGGGGAATATTACTCAGCCACAAAAAGGGATGCATTTGAGTCAGTTTTAATGAGGTCGATCAACCTAGAGTCTACTTTACAGAGTGAAGTAACTCAGAAAGAGGAGAACAAATATTGTATATTGACGCATACATATGGAATCTAGAAAGATGATACTGATCAACCTATTTGCAGAGCAGGACTGGAGACACAGGCATGGAAAACATACTTGTGGCCACAGTGGGGGAGGGAGAGGAAGGGGTGATTTGAAAAAGTACCATTGAACCATACAATTACGACATGCAAAACAGACAGCCAGTGGGGATTTGCTGTATGACACAGGGAGACATATGTATACCTATGGCTGATTCATGTTGCTGTATGGCAGAAACTAACACAATACTGTAAAGCAATGACTTTCCAATTAAAATCTAAAAATTAAAATAAACAAATTAAAGAAAAAAGATAAAACAAAAACAAATTCACCTGCCAATGCAGGAGACGTGAATGACTTTCCAATTAAACAAATTAAAGAAAAAAGATAAAACAAAAACAAATTCACCTGCCAATGCAAGAGACGTGGGTTAGATTCCTGGGCCAGAAAGATCCCCCGGAGGAGAAAATGGCAACCCACTCCAGTATCCTTACCTGGGAAATCCCATGGACAGAGGGGCCTGGTGGGCTATAGTCCACGGGGTCACAAAAGAGTCAGACACTATTGAGCACAAGCACAATCTGTTAAGGTCATTTGTTGTGAACTCTTAGGAGAGGCTGCAATCAAAAGGTGGCACATGTTCCTCTTTCGGCTGGCATCATAATTAGACAAATGGATGAAATAGCAGAGGGTATCAAGGCACACTTGTTAGAGAGGGTTAATAAGTCACTTTGGTACACGGTCCTGGTTGACAAGTCTACCAGTGTGAACAACAAGGCAACAAGGCTTGTTTATGTGCAATTTTCAGGAGGATGTGCATGAGGATATGATATGTGCACTTTTGCGTCCAACCAACACCACGGTTGCAGAAGTACTCGAGTCTTTGAGTGTTTACAGATCAGGAAAACTGAATTGGCCACTTTATATTAATATATGCACAAGCAGAGCAGCTGCCATGACTGGACGGCTTTCTGGTTTCACTGCTGCTGCTGCTAAGTCGCTTCAGTCGTGTCCGACTCTGTGCGACCCCATAGACGGCAGCCCACAAGGCTCCCTCATCCCTGGGATTCTCCAGGCAAGAACACTGGAGTGGGGTGCCATTGCCTTCTCCACTGGTTTCACTACTTGGGTCAAAGAGGTTGCTTCTGAATGTGGGTCTTTGCACTGTATCCTCCATAGAGAAATGCTGGCTAGCCAGAAAACATCACCTGAACTTAACAACGTACTGCAGGCTGTGATTAAAATTATCAACCACATTGAAGTTCACGCCCTTATCACATCTATTCACACGGTCCTGTGAGGAGATGCACACAGAGCGCATGTCTTCTCCTATACACAGAAGTGAGACGGCTTTCTAAAGGTAGATCACAGGCCAGGATTTTTGAGTTATAAGAGCCACTCCAGAGATTTCTTTTAGATAAACAGTCACCACTGCTAGCACATTTCAGTGTCACAGAGTGGGTCGCAAAACTGCCGTACTTATGTGACATACCCAACCTGCTTAATGAGCCCAATCTATCACTTCTGAGAAGAATGACAACTGTGTTGAAGTAGGCAGGTAAAGAGGCTGCCTGCAAAGCCAAACTGGGATTATGGGGGCAACTAGTGGGCATTGGGATTTTTGACATGTTTCAAACATTAACAGAGGTTTTGAAAGAGACTGAGCCAGGACCTTCTTTCTTCCAGCTGGTGCACAATCACCCATGTCAGCTTTCAAGAGTTTGAGCATTGTTTCCCAGCCACAGAAGACCCCTGAACCGGGAAGGAATGGATCCGTGACTCATTTGTGAGTAAGCCAGGTGAAGAGACTTTGTCCATGCTAGAAGAGGATCAACTGCTTGAAGATGCAAATGATGGTGCCCTTAAAAGTATGTTTGAGACAGCTTCAAATCTCTGTGTGTTCTGGGTTAAAGTCAAGGTGGAATATCCTGAGATTGCTGCAAAAGCACTGGAAAACGTCTGCTTCCATTTCCAACACCCTGTCTTTGGGAAGCAGGGTTTTCTGAAGTGAGAACAACCAAAATGAGATGATGCAGTAGCCTGGACATAAACGACACACTTTGGGTGTCACCGTCTCCCATCACCTCCAGATTGTCTTGCTGCAGGAGAAAAAGCTCAGGACGCTGATTCTGCGTTATGGTGAATTGTGTTAAGTATTTCACTGTGTATCACAAAGTAATAATAATAGAAATAAAGTGCACAGTGTGATCTGCTTGAATAATCCCCAAACCATCCTCTCCCATGGAAAACTTGTCCTCCACAAAATTGGTCCCTGGTGCCAAAAAAGCTGGGGACCACTGCTCTAACCAATTTAGGCCAATAACAATAATTTTCAAAACTTCTCTATAACTTACCATGAGACCTACACCCATCACTTCATGATTTTCCTGTGAAAGTGAGAGACAAGATCAAGGGAAGACATTCTCACCTTACAGAACCCCTTCACCACCTTCCTCCCTTCTTCCCAATTTTCCCTGTATTTTGTTTCTTCTGCAAAATGGAGAAGGCTATGGCAGCCTACTCCAGTACTCTTGCCTGGGAAATCCCATGGATGGAGGAGCCTGGTGGGCTACAGTCCATGGGCTCGCAAAGAGTCAGACACGACTGAGTGACTTCACTTTCACTTTCATGCATTGGAGAAGGAAATGGCAACCCTCTCCAGTGTTCTTCCCTGGAGAATCCCAGGGACAGGAGAGCCTGGTGGGCTGCCATCTATGGGGTCGCACAGAGTCGGATACGACTGAAGTGACTTAGCAGCAAAATGGTTTAGCTAGGACCACTCATCGATGAGACATGGCTTCAAAGACTCATTTTCCATGTCAAGTAGTTAAACAAAATATTTTTCCCAAACAAATACCACATGCTCCCTTTGATAACATCTTGTAAATAAAATTTTCTCCATATTGGGGGACGTGAAATATTACATATACTTGAGATTCTTTCATTATATATCTCATCTAACAATACTGAGCACTTACTGTTTTCCAGACACTATTTTGGGTGCTGGGAAGAAAATAGTAGTCAAACTGTTATGGGGCTGACTGTGTCTCCTTACTCTGAATTTCATAGGTGAATGTCGTAACTCAGAAGACCTCAGAATATGACTGTATTTAGTGATAGCACCTTAAAGAAGTAATTAAGCTTAAATTAGGTCATTAGAGTGGGTCCTACCTTGTGTCACTAACGTTACAAGAAGAGATTAGAATGCAGGGAGCGTAAGCAGAGGCCAAGGGGTGAGAGATTTAGCAAAGAGAAGTAAAAGACACCTAGACAGAATGAACAGGAAAATTTAGATAAACAAGAAACCTTACAATATATATAAAAGTGTGTTTTATCTGTGTATCATTGCATATTAACTATACATTGCCTATTTCAATTTATTCTTTTTTTTTTCAGTTTATTCTTATTTTTCTGGTCGTGCTGCACAGCATGTGGGATCTTAGTTCCCTGACCTGTGCTCCCTGGATCAAACCTGTGCTCCCTGCAGTGGAAACACAGACTCTTAACCACCAGGCCACCAGCGAAGTCCCAACATAGCCATATTCTAATAGGTACACGCACACTCAAATGTATAGGCACACCTCATTTTATTATGGTTTGCTAATACTGCATTTTTACAAATTGAAGGTTTGTACCCACTTCATGTTGTCAATAGGTATTTAGCATTTTTTAGCAAAAAAAATTTTTTAAATTAAGACATGTACATTGTTTTTTGGACAGAATGGTATGCACGCTGAATAGAATACAGTGTAATGTAATCATAAGTTCTATATACACTGGAAAACTAGAAAATATTTCCTTTCATTACCAATTCTCTTTATTGCAGAAGTTTGAGACTAAACCAGCCATATCGGCAAGGTATGCCTATACGGGTGATATTAGTTAATGTCCATTTTGGGTCATATAATTTATTTGTTACAGGAATTGCACCATCTTTCTTCCCTGGAGAACTGTCCACATTCTGGTTTTGGAAGATTGCATTTTCAATTGAAATGTGAATCTATCCCCCATGTCCTCTATAAGCTATATAGTTGATCTAGAGGCTTAAAACACTCTGATTCAGCTTTTCACCGGGGCTGTGTTCTGGGCAGTGTTCTGTGTTGCCTGTTACAGCACACGGGGTAGCACGGGATATCTGGTGGTCCCCCGGTGGTAAGGGAAGAGCAGCAATCAGGTGATGTCAGCCTCCTCCACCAGCGTCTCACCTGACAGTTTCAGCCTCCATTGTTTCCTAAGTCTGTGAGTTCACCAGGTCCTTCAAGATACTGATTTTCCTAATTCTGTTCATCCTCCTCCATCTGGTTTTAATTCATCTAATACCTTTGTTAGTCAGTTTCTTGTCTTCCATCCCTCCTTCACCCTACTTCGGGTGCTCATTCCCATGAACACCACTATACTTCGTTAGCAGCAGCATCTTCAGTGTCCATAATTTCACTTTCAAGCATACTGTCCGGCACAACAGCTGTATATGTTGTCTCTCCAGTTTCACGTCTTATCTTTTAGTTCCACTTGACTGTAACCATTTATTAAACAACCATTACCTCCCATCCCTTACTCTTGCCTCTGGCAATGCAGGGGGTTTCATTTTTATTTCTATGTCTCAATTAAGAACTTTTTCTCCTCGACTATGTTGAGCAACTCTAAGAGTCTGACAGAAAAGTAAAGAAAAGCGATCATTTACACAATGTCATACTACATCTCAATAGCTGAGGAGAAAGAAATCAACTTTTCCCTTTATCATTATGAAATGATCCGCTTTATCTGTTATTTTCTTTTTCTTAAAGTTTACTTTGGATATTAATATGACTATGCTAGCTTTCCCTTGTTATTGTTTGTGCAGTGTATCTCTTACCTTCTTTTTATTTCCAACATATTGTGTCCGAATATGTAAAGGGCAACTCTTGACACAGCATAATGTTACCTGTGTTTTTTCCCCATGTGGCCATCTCTGTGTTTTTACTGGAAATTGGCCCAAGATGCTTCTTATGTGCCAGTTAATATTTTGTTTCTTCTACTGGTTGGTGGTTACATTTTTGGACTTCCTTTGTGAAAATTCATCTTGCTGTACACTTAGGAAACATGGACTTTTCAGTATGCATGTTATGCTTTGAAAAGTTTACTTTACAACGGCATAACATTAAAGTCATTGTGTCCACTAGCAATGTATATACGTCTCTAAATGCATCCCACATTCACATCCCATAGAAGCTCACAGTGCCCCTCAAATCAGCAGATATCTCCAGGGCATGGAGGGATTCCACCCAGCATCTACTTCCTGTGGTTAAGATGGGTCAGCACCAGGGATGTTTTTGTCAAGTCTGGAGGGTGGAGGCCACTGGCTGTTGCTCATTGTTTTCCAAGGTGTGTCGGATCCCGTACCCAAAGTATATGAGAAATCCTGGGAGGGAAATGAGACAATGTGAAGGGAAAGTAGGTGCTCTCCCCACTTACAAATGCCCAGTAGGTCTCCTATTACAGCACCGGACATGGTTTAGGGGAGAGGCAGTAGGAAGACGGATGGGTTCAGCCACTTAAGGAATCTCATTTTCCAAGAAAGTGACTTACCAATCACATTCCAGACCCCAAATTGCACCCAGGTTTCAGAGGTCATCTGCATCATCAGGTAAACGTTCACAAAGATGCTGACCAGTGGGAGGACAGGCAGAGCAGGGACCTGTGGGCAGAGTCAGTTCATCCCTGGACACAGCCCAGACGTCTGAAAGGGAGACCCGACCGCACCTACTGGGAAGATTCCAGTTAAATTCAGGCTGTATGTTCAGTGCCTACTGAGACTGTGTATGTAAAGCACTGAGTGTGGGTCAGGAAGGGTCTGTTTTTTTTTAGCAACTCCCCTTCTTCCCTGGTCCAGCACAGGAGGTTTCGATCTCAAAGCAAGCAGATTTCATTCACTGAAGGTGGACACTTTGGACACGTGAGGCCACCTACCTTGAAGTAAAGGGGAGAGGGGTCCTGGGGCTGCCTCCAGATAACGGCCGTGACCCCAGTGATGAGCAGCAGCAGCAGCACAGCCACTGCTGTGAGCCCGGGGTCTCCAGAGAACACCTGGCTGGGCCACTGGGCCAGGATCAGGCTCAGGATGCTCAGCAGGAGAACTGCAAGGGTCAAGGAGGAGAACAGGCTGGACCCGGAAGACAAAGACATCAGGACCTCGGGTCACACCCCTCCCCAGGCTGCCCACCTCAAGAAGGGCCATTGTATCTCCAAGACACCTCAGCTGACAGGAAAGAGACATTCCTTCCACATACCATCAATTTCAGAAAATGACCAAACAGAAATCCCGCTGCTCACCAAGCAGGAAGGCACATCCATAGACAATCTGGCCAGATTTTTGGGTGGGGGTGCTGCTGGGAGGGAACCACAGACTCTTCAGAATCCTTGAGATTCCTGCTTCAGGTACAGGTTCTGAAGGACTTGCTGTACATTCAGAAATCTCAGTTTCATTTTTTGCTTTCTCATTCTTGCTTAAGATCTGATCTGGCTGGTATCTGAATTAGAGGTATGAAGGCAAGGTTAATAGCAGTTTCTACTCATCCAACATCAGACAGTCTAGTCCATCTCTTTCCCAACTTAACCATACCAGAAAATTCAGAAGGCAGCATGAAGGCAGAAGAGAATTACCATCCCATCAATCCCCACAATGTCAGGACCCCCAGTCAAGGTGTCGTGGGGTCTCACCTGAGAACAAGAACAGAAAAAGCCACCATGATGTAAGCGAGCAGGGTCCCAATTGATGAGAGCTCCATAAGATCTCTGAGCTCAAAGAGTAATGCCATGAGCGCTAAAACCGGGGCAAAAAACACAGTGAAGAAAGAGTGAGAAACCGGTGGGAATATCCAAGCTAAGAAAACTGATCAAAGAAGGCATGATCATTATTTCTTTACCTGCAAGAATTCCAGAAGCCAAGGTGGCCATGATGGGGGTATGAGTGCGGGGGTGGATGCGGGCAAGTCCCCGGAAAAGGAGCCCGTCATCTGCCATTGAGTAGATCACACGGGGCATGGGGAATATGGCACCCAGGAGGCTGGGAGAGAAAATGGAAACACATGTGGGGACGTGGACGCTGTTCCCTAGTCTTCATGCCGCTCCCTCTTGTCTCTCAATTCTAAGGGCTAAGATACTTGGTAATTTCACCAGGTATTGAGACAGTTTTGACACTGACCTGGATGAAACAGCACAGAGGGTGCCAACAGCCACAACATATCTGGCAGCATTCCACCCGACGTGGAGAAAAGCCTGTGCAAAGGGGCTCTCAGGGTGAATCTGGTAGTAAGGCACCATGAGGGTGAGCGCCGCTGAGACTCCAAAATACAGCACAAAGCAGATGGAGATCGTGATCACGATGCTCCAGGGGATAGAATGATGAGGGTTTAGGGCTTCCTCCCCTGTAACAGTGGTGGAGGTACTAGGTCAGTAAAAACACTGGGGTGAAAACAAAAAAATCAATAACTTCTTGCACCTCTTAAAAGCAAGCTAACCTACTATCACCCCCTTTGCCCAAGGGCAGCACCAACTATGCCCGAACCCCTGATGGACACACCTGTAGTGGCAATGATGTCAAAACCAATAAAAGCATAGAGACACATTGTTGCTCCATGGAGAATCCCTTCAAAGCCAAAAGGCACAAACCCTCCAGAACCTAGAGGATCCAAGCTAAGGTGAGAGAAGAGGAAGAATATGCGTGAGGTGTGTTCAGCCATCTGTGCCAGACTCCTCCCTTAAAACCACAAGTCCTGTGCTCCAGGACTCCCATCATTGAATCTGTTATCCCAGGTCTCTCTATTCCCCACCACAGTCTCAGCTCTGTGCACCCCCACAAGCATTACTATGGATTTGTGAATCCTCCTAACCTATAGGTGTCGTTGGATCCAGCTGCAGCCAATGCGTAGTCCTGTTCCGTGAGCTGCCAGTTGCGCAGGTCTCCCTTAATGAAGCCGGAGAGGATGATGAAGCCAAGAACCAAAATGTTGATGCCTGTGAACACTTTGTTAACCAGGGCTGACTCACGGGCTCCCAGCACCAGTACTCCTGTGGGAAAGATGGAATACGAGACATCCAAAATGACCAAATCCATCGGAGAAGGCAATGGCATCCCACTCCAGTACTCTTGCCTGGAAACTCCCATGGACTGAGGAGCCTGGTAGGCTGCAGTCCATGGGATCGCTGAGTCAAACACGACTGAGCAACTTCACTTTCACTTTTCACTTTCATGTACTGGAGAAGGAAATGGCAACCCACTCCAGTGTTCTTGCCTGGAGAATCTCAGGGATGGCAGAGCCCAATGGGCTGCCATCTATGGGGTCACACAGAGTCGGACACGACTGAAGCGACTTAGCAGTATCAGCATAGACACAGAAAGAAAGCTAGTGGTTTTCTGAGGGCTGAGTTTGGGTAGGTGAGAGATGGACAGAGTTACAGGGTTTCCTTTTGTTGTGATGAAAATGTCTGGACTAGATGGTGACGGTTGCACAACATTGTGGATGTACTAGATGCCACTGAGTTGTAACTTCCAGATGGCTAATTTCTTATTGCGGCAATCATCTCACAACAAACACATCAAACAAATCATCTCTTTGTACATCTTAAAATTATATAACATTGTATGTCAACAATAGCTCAATAAACCTTGGGATTTACTAGATTGAATGGTTAATTTTAATCTTGTGTGAATTTCTTCTTAATTAAACAAACATCTTCAGTTTCAGCACAAAGAAGAAATTTGTAAGTCTAGGTAAATGACTGACTCTTTGCGACCCCATGGACTGTGGCCTGCTAGGCTCCTCTGTCCATGGAATTCATCAGGCAAAAATACTGGGGTGGGTTGCAATTTCCTCTTCCAGGGGATCTTCCAGACCCAGGGATCAAACCTGGATCTCCTGAAATGTCAGGTGGATTCTTTACCATCTGAGCCACCAGGGAAGCCCAAATGATTATCAGGTAGGGGTGATTTTGTTTCCCAAGGGACATTTGGAAATGTCTGGAGACATTCTGAGTGTCACAGTTTGCAGGGGGTGGGGGTGGGGTCATCATTATCTACCCAGCAAAGGGCAGGGATGCTAGTCAAAATCTGACAATGATTAAAAGCAAAACCTAAAGTGAACAGGACAGCTCCCTCCACCAAAGAACAATCCAGCCCAAATTGTCGATAATGCCAAGGATTGGAAACAATAGTCTGTGTTGTGCCTTCCTGCCTCTCTTATCTCAGACCCTTACTTCCAGTCCTGATTTCCCCACTAGTCTGGAGCCCCAAGCCTTCTGCAGCCAAGTCCCCAGCTCCCCCCATCCCACATCCCACCCTTCCCATCCTATCACTGATCCCTGTCTCACCTGTGAGCAGCAGTACCAGGGCCAACGCAAAAAAGTCTGGGTACACAGCCAGGTAGTTGGGCATATACTGAGAGAAAGTTTCCTCTAATCCCTGAGAGATGTAGTCCCCAACGAGGTTGTCAAAGCTGGAGCTCCAGGCCCTGGCCAAGCTGGCAGTGCCTGCAGCAGCAGAAGGGGGAATGTTCATTAACAGATATAAACTGAACCCTTAATTTGCACCATGGGATATATTTTGGGGGAAAAAGTGTACAGATACCAAATATCAGAGTTTCCTTCCAGGAGTGGGGAGAGTAGACCCAGATGATTCACAAAATGGGTCACCTAGTTAATATGTTGCTTGCTCAGTCAGTAAGTCATGTTTGACTTTGCAACCCCATGGACTGTAGCCTACCAGGCTCCTCTGTCCATGGGATTTTCCAGGCAAGAGTACTGGAGTGGGGT
Source organism: Oreotragus oreotragus (assembly GCA_006410675.1). Taxonomy (NCBI): domain Eukaryota; kingdom Metazoa; phylum Chordata; class Mammalia; order Artiodactyla; family Bovidae; genus Oreotragus; species Oreotragus oreotragus. The sequence goes on along the minus strand of SJYX01013853.1, from coordinate 109,381 downwards.
GCCATTGCCTTCTCTGATATATATATTATTAAGTGTAATCATATATATATTGGACTTCCCTGGTGGCTCAGATGGTAAAGCATCTGCCTACAATGTGGGAGACCCAGGTTCAACCCCTGGGTCAGGAAGATTTCCTGGAGAAGGAAATGGCAACCCATTCCAGTATTCTTGCCTGGAAACTCCCATGGGTGGAGAAATCTGGTAGGCTACAGTCCATGGGGGTCGCAAAGAGTTGGACATGACTGAGAGACTTCACTTATACATATTTGTCATTTCTGGTCAGACTTGTTTCACTTAGTTAAATGTCCCCAACTTCATCCATGTTGTAGCATGTGTTAAAATTCCTTTCCTTTTTAATGCTTAAGAATACTTTATTATATATATTGTTGGGCTGTACCCCTCAAGCCTGCAAGCTCTGTACTTGCCCAGCCTCAAGACTGAAGAAAGAGCCCAGAGTGATCTTTTAATGGATACAGGGAATCTTACATGTTTGAAGCAAGGTCCTGGAGTGACACCCCAACCTTGTGTCCCAGAGGGTAGGCAGGACATGGTAGCAGTCTTCACTACTGGGGGTAGGGGAGGTGACTAGTTATAGGGGGAATTAACATCAGGTTGGTTCATCAGTTGCCAGGTAACCAGCAGAGGAACACACCCTTGACCTTTGATCAGCTGTCCAGGTGGAGAAGTGACAGATTAGAACAGCTACTAGCTAGCTGGGTAAAATATAGGCATTTACTGATTAGATTATGATGTAGAATGAAGTCATGTGAGTAGTAGCGGGCTTCCCTGATAGCTCAGTTGATTAAGAATCCACCTGCAATGCAGGAGACCCTGGTTCAATTCCTGGATTGGGAAGATTCCCTGGAAAAGGGAAAAGCTACCCACTCCAGTAATCTGGTCCAGAGAATTTCATGGACTGTATAGTCCGTGGGGTTACAAAGAGTCAGACACAACTGAGTAGTTTTCACTTCACATATGAGTAGCGTGTAGGTGTGCCAGGAACAAGTTGGGCAGGGGACGTACAGAGAGCAAGAGAATAGCTGACTCATACACGTGTACATATCACAACTGGCTTCTCCATTTGTTTACCAGTGGGCACTTGGGTTGCTTTCATGTTTTAGCTATTGTGAATAATGCTGCTAAGAACATTGCTGTACAGATGTCTCTTCCAGAGTGTGCTTTCAGTTTTGGGATATAGTCTCAGAGATAAAATTGCTGGATCATATAGTTCTGAGATTTTTATCTGCTTGTGATGGACATGTTTCACACATTGAGGAATGGGGAAGTCATTTTGGCTTATCTTGATGAAAGTGAAAGAGGAGAGTGAAAAAGCTAGCTTAAAGCTCAACATTCAGAAAACGAAGATCATGGCATCTGGTCCCATCACTTCATGGGAAATAGATGGGGAAACAGTGGAAACAGTGGCAGACTTTATTTTTTGGGGGGCTCCAAAATCACTGCAGATGGTGACTGCAGCCATGAAATTAAAAGACACTTACTCCTTGGAAGAAAAGTTATGACCAAACTAGATAGCATATTCAAAAGCAGAGACATTACTTTGCCGACTAAGGTCCATCTAGTCAAGGCTATGGTTTTTCCAGTAGTCATGTATGGATGTGAGAGTTGGACTATGAAGAAGGCAGAGCACTGAAGAACTGATGCTTTTGAACTGTGGTATTGGAGAAGACTCTTGAGAATCCCTTGGACTGCAAGGAGATCCAACCAGTCCATCCTAAAGGAAATCAACCCTGGGATTTCTTTGGAAGGAATGATGCTAAAGCTGAAACTCCAGTACTTTAGATGTGTATAAGAGACAGGTTCATGGGGTTCTCAAGGCAAGAATACTGAAGTGGCTTGCCATTCCCTTCTCCAGTGGACCACGTTCTGTCAGACCTCTCCACCATGACCCGCCCGCCTTGGGTTGCCCTGCAGGCATGGCTTGGTTTCATTGAGTTAGACAANTGGGATTTCTTTGGAAGGAATGATGCTAAAGCTGAAACTCCAGTACTTTGGCCACCTCATGCGAAGAGTTGACTCATTGGAAAAGACTCTGATGCTGGGAGGGATTGGGGGCAGGAGGAGAAGGGAACGACTGAGGATGAGATGGCTGGATGGCATCACCGACTTGATGCACATGAGTTTGGGTGAACTCTAGGAGTTGGTGATGGACAGGGGGCCTGGTGTGCTGTGATTCATGGGGTCACAAAGAGTCGGACACGACTGAGCAACTGAACTGAACTGATGGTTCATCCTGAACTCCGTGTGAACTAAGACAGCCTGTCCAACCCTCACAGTTCATCTGCTTAAACCCTTGAGGTAAAGAACGTCTGTTTTGAAGATAAGGATGAGCAACTCCCTACTCAGGGTATCTATGTTAATACTCCCTGGGAGATAAGGTTTCCTTCCCAGACACCAGGGTCCTGCTCTGTTGCTGTCTATGTACGAAGTCTGTCTCTTTTGAAACTTTGAAGGAATTGATGTGTGTGCTTTATCTGAATAAGGCATAAGACATGCTGAAAACCAAGGTTCAACTGAGCAGTTCCTCAGAGCTATCTGAGAGACTGCCATTGTCCTGTTTGGCTCAAATAAAACTCTCTTCTATTTCAATTATACACTGTTTATTGATTATTTCTGCAGATACTTAAATTTTTTTCATCAGCAAGGACCCTGAGAAGTGGGGGCTGTAAAACTGGAGACTGTACTCACAATCGTTCTCACACCCAGTTTTTTTTTTTTTTTAACACTACTTGAATTTGCACGCTCTGAATATGGCCTGAGACACTCCAGTGTGGAGAACCCCCAAGCACAGCTGGACTCCAGCCAGAAGAAAGGGAGCTTAAGATCTTTGATGTTGATTCAAGCAGCACAAGCATGTGAGAAACACTGTGGCTGTGCCCAGCCTTGCACACGGGGAGGGAAGAGGATAAAGGTGACTTGGTCCTCTTCTTCAAGGAGCTCTGTTTTCCGGGAGACCTGAGCACACAGCCAGAGAAGGGAAAGAGAATGGAAGAGGTAATGAGCACTACTCTTCAGAGAAGGAAAAGCCCCAAAGCAAGAATCAGAGTTGAGTGGTTGGGGTGCCAGCTGGTGATGAGTTGGCACGATTATAGCATGCATCAAGCGACACACGCGCTAAAACATTGGACATACACCACCAACATGGGGTCAAATGTACTAGCTGACTCTTACCTTAACTTTTGAAAAACCAACTGCATAAGATGTAGTGAAGTGGCTTAAGCCATTGTGAAGAGTTTTAGTTGATTGTGTGGGAACCCATTCAAAACCCCAGAATTAGCCAAAAGGTTAAAGAGAAGACATTTGAGATGCAACAGATGCAGAAATAAGCCTCCAGGCTTCCCTTATCTGACTCAGAGCAGAGAATTCTGGGAAATAAGGCTGTCAGAAACTTCCTGTTTGGAGAAGGGCCACTCCCAAGAAGATCAGTTCAGTTCAGTTCAGTCGCAGTCGTGTCCGACTCTTTGCGACCCCATGAATCGCAGCACGCCAGGCCTCCCTGTCCATCACCATCTCCCGGAGTTCACCCAGACTCACGTCCATCGAGTCCGTGATGCCATCCAGCCATCTCATCCTCGGTCGTCCCCTTCTCCTCCCGCCCCCAATCCCTCCCAGCATCAGAGTCTTTTCCAATGAGTCAACTCTTCGCATGAGGTGGCCAAAGTACTGGAGTTTCAGCTTTAGCATCATTCCTTCCAAAGAAATCCCAG
>SJYX01013853.1:89063-102394 GCA_006410675.1 Oreotragus oreotragus | reverse complement strand
CGGGAGATGGTGATGGACAGGGAGGCCTGCCGTGCTGTGATTCATGGGGTCACAAAGAGTCGGACACGACTGAGTGACTGAACTGAACTGAACTGTAATTGAAACATTTGAAGGTATATGTTGTTCATAGATCGATAAATGAATGAGATGTTTCCAAAAACATTGTAGGTTAGAAATTGGGACATAATGAAGCTTCTAAATATGTTTAAAGAATGTTTACTGCTTTAGGAATATATAGTAAAGGAGGATAACGTTTCTTTTTGTTCAAGCTCTGGTTGGACAAATTATTAGAGATATTTCTAAACAAAACATGTCAGTTATTCTTTTACTCATTAAATATCTTAATTGAAAACATTAACATTATATTTTGTAACAAAAACATTCATTAAGTTTTACTGATTTTCTCCTGAAATATTGTACAATTATGAGTCTTTAAATATTATACTCATGTTTTACTAGACTAAATAAATCTAGAATAACATGACTAATACAATAAAAAAATTTTTTTTATTCAAATGCAGTGAAAATGAAGTACACTATAATTTTAATGAGCTGGAAATCTGTACAAAATAATAATTACTCTTGGTGGAAATACTTTTCAATTAAGATTTTTATGTCTACCAATTCTAGAATATTAGCTATGCATTTATTTACCTAAACATTTTGATATTAGAAGTTTAGAAAGTAATCTGATGAGTGAAAAAAGATATTTATTTGCTGAATTTTTAATGTCTCTCAATTTGTTTATCAAGGGAAAATTAGGTAAAGAAATAAAAACATGCTTGTTTAATGGACTGCTTTGCATTTATAAAAAATCAATCATATGCTGCAATAGAAGGATGTCCAACATATATTAAATGACATATATTAGAACTGTAGAACATCATTTAATTTCTGTTAAAAAAAAGGAAGTAATTAGCAATCATTTTTAAAATTTTTCCTTTAGGGGGAGAATAGTTTTACTTTTAACATAAAAAGTATATTTCTCTTTTAGAACATATCAAAATTATAGGTGTATTTAGAAACTTTATTATATCACCAGTTTCAGAATGATTTTGGTAAATACTCTAAATTTTCTTTTTTATTTGGTTTGATTACTCAAGAAGAATTACATGAGGTATAAATTTATACGACATGTTAGGTAGTTAGAATAGGATTAAAGAGGCCAAAATGGTAGTGGCTAAAAGACAAAGAAAGGAAAAGCCCACTAAAATGGAACAAAGGAAACCTGATGACCAGAGTGGGAACCTCAAGTGAAACAAACATCCTTCCTGCCTTGCCCAATTTACATAGGGCAGGCTCAGGGGGAGGAGAAAAAAACATATTAAAAAAATTGAGCCTCTGGCTCTCTTTGTGTCTTTTGGGTTGGCCCACCCTCACACCTCAAGGATGTATTTTCCTTTGCTTGCCAAATAAAGCTGAGCTGTGACACTGGGTCTGTCCCTCGCTTCAAATTTTTGTTGTGGTGAGACAGAACTGAGGAAATTACAAACNGTCTTTTGGGTTGGCCCACCCTCACACCTCAAGGATGTATTTTCCTTTGCTTGCCAAATAAAGCTGAGCTGTGACACTGGGTCTGTCCCTCGCTTCAAATTTTTGTTGTGGTGAGACAGAACTGAGGAAATTACAAACTCCCTCAACATATATGGTGCCATTTCTCGGATTTAAACTGGCTAAAACAACCTCAGTTTGGCCCCAGTGAGGCAGAGGCCAAACACAGCAGAAGCCCAACTCTGTGAAAGCTCCCACAGTGGAAGCTGAACACAAAGAAAACCCAGCTCAGTGGAAGTGACAGGAAGCCCAGCATGCTGGAAAACTGGAAAGCAGGACAGCAAGAACAAACTCAGCAGAAAGCTCACAGGGCTCAGTCTTAGACTCCAGGAAACCTATGGTTGAGGTACAAAGTCCTCATCTCTGTGACTGGGAGGACATAGGGCTAACAAAATCTTAATTCCTATATAAGCTTTCATTCCTTGAACCGCCCCCCACAAACAGATGAGCAGTAGTGGATGCACCAGGATGTCCTGAAGGCTCTACATCTGCTGTGCCTTAGTAGTTGCTGCCCAAGCGGGTGGGGGTTCTTCTGGCCTTAATTTCCTTTGTGTCAGGGTCAGGCCAATGAAAACTGTGAGTGCATGTCAGGTATTTAACAGATTTCCTGGCAGGTTATGAAGGGGATTCCTTGGCACGTTTTTTTTTTTTCCCTGCTGCTTTTTCCTCTTGTCCTTCAGTTCCCATTTCCTGGGACTTGAGCCTGGCCAAAACCCATGGTGCCTGGTTTTAGGATATAATGACCTCAGGCTCTTGATGTCTCATTGCAAAATTTCAGTGAGAGATACAGAGATAGGTAACAGATAGATTTGTTTGGATTCAGAGAGAAGCATACTCCACAGGGTGTGGGCCATCACAGAGGGTGAGTGCAGAGGCCATGGAATGTGGTGTGGTTAGTTTCCCCTAGCTGGATGATTTCATATGCTAATAAGTGGGAGGATCATTTCAACAGTTGAGGAACCACCCACTCCTTGGTCTTTTGATAGTGTCTTAGAATTGTCCCAGGGCCTCTGGGTGTGTCATTTAGCTTACAGATAGAGTATCAAGGTTTAGTTGGATTTGACTTGTCCTCTTGGACCCATCTGATTTTAATTGGTTTNGTTTTTTTTTTTTTAACAGTTTTTGCCTTCTTGAGACATTCTTGCTTTCTAATGGGGGAAAGAACCAGGGTAACTTTGCTTCTAGCCTCAGGCTCCTGATGGTCTGGCAGGTAGGACCCCTGGTTTCATTCAGGCACCCCAGGTTCAATTCCTGGGCAAGGAACGAAGATCTCTTTTCAGAACCCCTCACTGCCATCTCTCTGAGGTCATCCCCACAGCTCATCACCACATCACCAAAGGTTTATTAACAGGCACTCTTTTTACCGACTACAATGCATCCAGATATCAAGAAAAAACTCCTAGGCACACTGAAAGTCAAAAACAAACAAAAGACCCTCCAAACCCAAACAGTTTGAAGACACAGAGTGAGCATCACATACAGATATGGCAGGAAAGTTGGAATGGTCAGACCAGGAATGAAAATCAGCTACGATCACTGTGCTGAGAGCTCTAGATGTGTGCGGGAACAGCTGGGCAACAAGAGTAAGAGAGGGGAATTCTAAATTAGGAAGAAATGCTGGAGATCAAACACTGTCCCAGAAATTCAAGACTGACTTTGATGGGCTTCTTAGTAAATCAGATGCTGATGTGCAAGTAATCTCAGAGGGAGATTTACAGTGAACTCACAGCTCTGGTCCCATTCAGATACACACCCCAGCACATTCCCACCTTCCACCTGCCAGCCAGGGCATGGACGGGCAGCTCAGGACAAGGAGCACCTGTCCCGCCCAAGGTGCTGACAACGCAGCTCTGAGCTCCTCTCCTGCTGAGAGCCAGCTTCCTGATTCCTGTCCCGAGACTGAACACAAAGGAGCACTCACCTGCCTGCACTCGGCACCACACTCTGTGCAGGGAAATGTCCGTCAGGATGGGCCCCAGTTATAGGGGCAGGGCCCCTGGGCCCGCTCTCCCCACAGAGGAGCAATTATCATGTCATCTGGAGCGGAGGGGACACTGTCTGCATGGAGAGTCTGGGCGTCTCCAGTGAGGGGCAGATCTTACCCCCAGTGCTCGNTATTGTGATCCACACAGTCAAAGGCTTTGGCATAGTCAATAAAGCAGAAATAGATGTTTTTCTGGAACTCTCTTGCTTTTTCCATGATCCAGCGGATGTTGGCAATTTGATCTCTGGTTCCTCTGCCTGTTCTAAAACCAGCTTGAACATCAGGGAGTTCACGGTTCACATATTGCTGAAGCCTGGCTTGGAGAATTTTGAGCATTACTTTACTAGCATGTGAGATGAGTGCAATTGTGCGGTAGTTTGAGCATTCTTTGGCATTGCCTTTCTTTGGAATTGGAATGAAAACTGACCTTTTCCAGTCCTGTGGCCACTGCTGAGTTTTCCAAATTTGCTGGCATATTGAGTGCAGCACTTTCACAGCATCATCTTTCAGGATTTGAAACAGATCAACTGGAATTCCATCACCTCCACTAGCTTTGTTTGTAGTGATGTTTTCTAAGGCCCACTTGACTTCACATTCCAAGATGTCTGGCTCTAGATTAGTGATCACACCATCATGATTATCTGGGTCATGAAGATCTCTTTTGTACAGTTCTTCCGTGTATTCTTGCCACCTCTTCTTAATATCTTTTGCTTCTGTTAGGTCCAGACAATTTCTGTCCTTTTTTTGAGCCCTTTTTTGCATGAAATGTTCCCTTGGTATCTCTAATTTTCTTGAAGAGATCTCTAGTCTTTCCCATTCTGTTGTTTTCCTCTATTTCATGATATCACCCTCTACGGTTCTATTACTGATTTGTAACTCATGTGCTTTTATAAGTTTTGCCCAGAGTTTATTAATGTTATAAGTCTTTTGGGGCTTCCTGGGTGGCGCCAGTGGCAAAGAATCTGTCTGCCAAAGCAGGAGACACAAGAGACTCAGGTTCCATCCCTGGGTCAGGAAGATCCCTAGAGTAGGAAATGGCAACCCACTCCAGTATTCTGGCCTGGAAAATTCCATGGACAGATGAGCCTGACAGGCTACAGTCCATGGAGTCCCAAAGAGTCGGACATGATTGAGCTTGCACGCATGTGAGCATTAGTCTTTTCAAAGAATTAATTTTTGCATTGTTGACCCTATTATGTTAATGTTCTATACCATCAATTTCTGCTCCTTTCTTCATGAGACTTCTATTTGTGAGGGATTTAAGTTGCTATTCTTGAACTAACTTCTTGAGATGGATTCTTAGATCATCAATTCTTAGTCTTTATTCTTTTCTAGCTTATGTATTTAAGGCTACTATTTCTCTCTAAAGCATGACCTTAGTTGAATTCCACATATATTTTCATTAAGTTCAAAATATTGTCTAATTTCCATTGTAATCCCTTTGACTCAGAGGTTATTTAGAATTATATTTTGTATTTTCCAAACATGTGGGAATGTCCTAGCTATCTTTTTATTATACATTGATATGTGATCATCTAATAAATTCTATCTGATGTCATTCCTTTGAAATTTGTTGAGCTGCATTATGGTCCAGCAATTCTGAAAAATTTCCACATGTATTTGAAAGGAATGTGTTGTTTGTAGCTGTCAGGTATTTAATTACATACATTTTAACTGGGTTGTTCAAATATTTTATATTATATCATGTCTTTGTTCTACCTGTTACACAGAGGTATTTTAAAAATCTTCCAGCATGAATGTGCTATTATGAACTTGCTATTATTGTGAATTTGCCTATTGCTTCTTATAATTTCATCAGTTTTTACTTTAAATGTTTTCGGGCTATACATTAGGTGACAAATTTATAATTATTACATCTATCAAATTAAACTATTTTCTTCTCTTTTTTGCTTTAATATATATATATATATATATATATATATTTCACATATTAATGTAACTCTACCACTGCTCAGTACTCCCAAANTGAATTTGCCTATTGCTTCTTATAATTTCATCAGTTTTTACTTTAAATGTTTTCGGGCTATACATTAGGTGACAAATTTATAATTATTACATCTATCAAATTAAACTATTTTCTTCTCTTTTTTGCTTTAATATATATATATATATATATTTCACATATTAATGTAACTCTACCACTGCTCAGTACTCCCAAAACTTAGTAGTTTACAACAACAAAATTTATTGTTTCTAATAGTTTAAAGGAGTCAGGAATATAGGAGCAGTCTAGTCTCTCATAAGATTGCAGTCAAAATGTCTAGTGGGGTTGTAACTTCATGAGAAGTTTGAATGGAACTGGATAATCTACTTCCAAGATGGCTCACTCATATGGTTGTTGGCTGGAGGCCTCAGTTTCTTATGGGCTGTTGATAAGAAGCCTAGGTTCCTCGTTACATGGACCTCTCCATAACGCTGCCTGAGTGTCCTCATGATGAGGAAGATAGCTTCCTATGGAGAAAGCAATCTGACAGAGAGAGGTCAAGGAGGAAGCCATGAAGTATTTATGACCAACTTTCAGAAGTCTCACACTTCTGCCACATTCTATGTGTTAGAAGTGATTCATGCTGATATATGGCAGAAACCAACACAATATTGTAAAGCAATTATCCTTCAATTAAAAATAAATAAATTAAAAAAAAAGAGTGAGTCACTAAGCGCAACCTACTCTCAAGAAGAGAGGAATTAGGCTCTGTGTTTGAAGGCAGAAGTATCAAATAATTTGTTGACCTACTTTAAAATCATCACAATTAGTATTTGCATGGTATATTTTTTTCATACTTTTATTTCAAGACTTTACATTTCCTTATTAGGTTTGGCTCATAGTAAGCAAAAAACACAGATATCATATGCCACTATATTGTCCTTTGAAGTTCAACTGGAGCATTTATTTCCTTTTTACTCAATGTAATTATTGATATGCCAGTGTGCTAAGTCACTTCAGTCATGTCCGACTCTGTGACCCCATGGACTTTAGCCTGCCAGGCTCCTCTGTCCATGGGATTCTCCAGGCATGAAAACTGAGTGGGTTACATTTCCTTTTCCATGGGATCTTTCTGATCCAGGGATTGAACTCACATCTCTTATGTCCCCTGCACTGGCTAGCAGAATCTTTACCACTATTGCCACTGAACTATTTGAGTTTAAATCTCTGGAATTGTGATCTGATTTCTCTTGTTTCCACCTGTGTGTGCTCCTTTACTCCCCCTTCTTACCGTATTAAGATGACTTGAAGCTAGGCTTTAGTCCCTGTGATGACTGGTCTATTTCTGACACCATTGTTCCTGAGGAGTCTCTACTGAAAACACCCTTAACTCCAACTGTTTTCTCATGAGTCAGTTGAAAATTTTGCTTACTTTTAGGCTCCTCAGTATCTTCTTCCAGAACCAGCAGATACTGGTGAAGAAAGAGTCCGCAACGTGAACTTACTTCTGTAAACCTTAAACCTTTCTTTTCTGATATGCTGTCCCTCTAATTCTTCATTGTTTTATTGGCTCTCCAGAACATTCAATCAGAATAATTAAAAAAAAAAAAAACTATTTTCTAGTTGTTTCTTTGGAGGGTTGGTATGAATTTCTTAGTTTACCTTCATTAGATTTGAGAAAAGTCATTTAATTTTTACAAATGGTAAAGTATTATTATTATTCCATTTTATTGGTGAAGGAACTAGTCTCAGACAAGCCAAGTAAATTGCTCAAAGTTCCATTTAGAAAGTGGTAAACTTAGAACTGGAACTTTTATCTCTCTGTCTCTAAAAAAAGCTCATGCTATTTACATTAGCTAAAAGCAATTTTGGCTAATATCCTCTAAGTAGAACACACTATAAGATTTATTACTATCATACTTTTCATCAATTATAAATGTATATTTGCAAATTGGAAGTATTTCTGTTTTACAGCAGTCTTTAATTAATTTCACTAAAATATAGTTAGTTTGAGTTTCTTAAGTATTTTGATTTACAATCATATAATTCCTTACTGGTACTGACTAGCAATCAGTATTTTATAAAATAATGGTACTCTAACATGAAAGTCAAATATAACCCAACAAGTAGTTATTTTTAAAATATAAGTTGAATTTTAATTTTTGAATCTCCTCATTGCTGTTTCTTCATTCCTTATCTAGGAGGCATTTTAAAGAAATTCAGTCTTGCTTAAAATCTCATTTATCATCCGTTAAAATTCCACTGCAAAACAATGAATTCCTTTCCATAAAGCCATATGGTTAGTAAATTCCACCATATGTTATTTGTCTTTCAGGGATGACATTATGGAAATCTATAGATCTTTAAGTGGTCAACAGATATACACTATATGACGTACACTGTTATCACAATGATTAAGTTTAACATATTATTAAATACTGAAAAAAAGTTCTTCTTTCCTTAATCACAAGACCTATGTGTATTTATAAAAACAACTTCTCTGCTTATTTCTGCTGATAAGAAACTTGAATACTATCTCTAGAAGAAAAATTAGAATATTTCCATCTGCCTTTGCAGTGATGATGTTAAATGAAAATGGAAATCAATATTATAAGAAAGGTTAAATAAGAAAAGCTAAACGAACACATTTCTTCAACAAAATGGACTTGGCTCTATGATCTGAAAAGCAGGGTTTCTGAGGTTACTGAAGGGTTTTTGCGTCAAGCGTGCCCTTGAGGCCATCTGGCTTCTAAATAGACTTGATTTTTTTTTTTTTTTCTTATGTGTTGGTGCTACCCTGGAGAAAAGGAAATAAGAAAAAGGGGGGCCTTTTAGGTCAACTGGCATAAGCTTTAAGATAGAAAAAATGGAATCTGGTTTAAAGTTTCTAGATTGGACAGTTTAATTTTGCCAGGGTAGGGAGACAGACAGATTTAGAGCAGGATCCTAGAGATGACTAAGAATGAATTTTGCTGAGCCAAAGCTCTGTGCTTGGTAGTTGGAGAGGGAAGATATCTTTGAGGCAATGAAAAAACCTTTACACTGAAGAAGAGGGTAGAACAGTACCTGGGGTTGATTGAACTCAATCTATTAATAACATTCTCTGAATCCATTGGGTGAAGGCTTGTGCTAACTTGTAGGTTGTTACAAGTTCTGGAAAGTCAGAATTACATGTCATATTCTTTATGGTTTAAAATTCCAAGTGTATAGGAAGAGGAAAAAGAGGGAGAGGATTTTATGGAAAAGTATCTCCATAACTGAAAATATATTCTTTCTGAGTAGAATTTTTTCCCCAAAGTTATAAATTTCTTAGATTCTAGAAGCTTGGGGTGGTAGAGGAGAGGAATGTGGGTTGCACTGAGTAACTGCCATTTGTGAGGCTTTATAGGAAGATAACATGAGAGCTTACTTTGGACTTGATGGAGATCCTTTGAGAGAATTGGCCCAGAGGCAGCTTAAGTGGATTTTGTCCAGTAGAGCCACTGGCGAAGCAATGGACTCTGTATGTGTGACTGCTAGATTTTCAGGGTTGGAGGGTTGATTCTTTAGCAGTCAGCCAGATTGCCAATCTCTTAAGAATTGTTATTTCATGTTCCCAGGACTTGCCTGGTAGCTCAGCTGGTAAAGAATCGCCTGAAATGTAGGAAACCTCATTTTGATTCCTGGGTTGGAAAAATCTACTGAAGAAGGGATAGGCTACTCATTCCAGTGTTCATGGGCTTCTGTCTGGTGGCTCAGATAGTAAAGAATCTGACTGCAATGTGGGAGACCTGGGTTCAATCCCTAGGTCGGGAAGATCCCCTGGAGGAGGGCATGGCAACCTACTCCAGTATTCTTGCCTGGAGACTCTCCATGGACAGAGGAGCCTGGCAGGCTACAGTCTATGGGATCATAGAGTCAGACATGACTGAGAGATTAAGCACACAGCAGTGAGAAAATAGTTGAGAAACCCAGAAGAAAACTACCCATGAGAAGAAGAATCAGTGTTGGGAATCTGCCATGCACTGAGGATACCAGTGCCAGGTGATCTCTTCCAAACAGTAGAAACTTTCCTTTCACTATCCCCCAGCTCTAAAACTGATTAAACCTGGAGGGTTTACAGTGGGAAGGAGGAAAGTTCAAGGGTGGGAAATTGAAAGGTGGATCATGTCTCCTTCCCCCACTGTAGAGGTCTCGGATGGAAGTAGCACAGATTGAGAGGAAGGCAGAAGCTTTCCTTTCAATAAAGTATGAAATTGTGATTAAAATACTGGACTGAGCATTTGATTATTGTAGTAAGACTGATCAGAGGACTTTATTCAAAAGGGGATAGAAAGCTATGCTGCCTGAGGGTGTTGCTTGAGGGGTCAGGAGAGAAGAGTGGATGAAAGGAAGCTAGTTCTTCCCCTCTACTGGCCTACTTTGCTCTGTCCCCTTAGGCACCTGCCACCAATTGTTAATATTCCAGTAAAATGCAGAGTAAAACACAACTCTACACTAACTCGGGGCTTCCCAGGTAGTGCAGTGGTAAAGAATCTGCCTGTCAATTCTTGCCAGAAGACCCAAGAGACTCAGGTTCAATCACTGGGTGGGGAAGATCCCCAGAGAAGGAAATTGCAACGCACTCCAGTATTCTTGCTTGGAAAATTCCATAGACAGAGGTGTCTGGCAGGCTTCAGTCCAGGGGGTTGCAAAGAGTCAGACATGACTGAGTGACTGGATGTACTACATTAGCCAAGAAATCCTTCTGGCGCAGAGACCAACTGACATTGAGGGTGAGGAGGTCACTCTTCACTTCCCAGAGAAACAGAGTTTGCTCAAATCCAAGCAACCATCTCAGTTCAGTCAGTTCAGTCACTCAGTTGTGTCCGACTCTTTGTGACCCCATAGACTGTGGCCCACCAAGCTCCTCTGTTCATGGAATTCTCTAGGCAAGAATACTGGGGTGGGTTGCCATTTCCTTCCCCAGGGGATCTTCCTGACCCAGGGATCAAACCTGGGTCTCCTGCATTGCAGGCAGATTCTTTACCATCTGAGCCATCATAGGACCTGGAACATAGTCAATACTTAATACCAACACCTTCACATTTTGAATATTCCCCTATTTCTCCATGGCATTTTACACGTAAAGGTTTTACTATATTATTGCAGAGCAATATGGACATTATTATTAATAATAAAGATACATTATTATACAGTCCATGGAATTCTCTAGGTCAGAATACTTGAGTGGGGAGTCTTTCCCTTCTCCAGAGTATCTTCCCAACCAAGGTATCAAACCCAGGTTTCTGGCATTGCAGGTGGATTCTTTACCAGCTGAGTCACAAGGGAAGCACCAAGAATACTGGAGTGAGTAGCCTATCATTTTTCCAGAGGATCTTCCCAGCCCAGGAAATGGGCCAGGGTCTCCTGCATTGCATGCAGATTCTTTAACAACTGAATTATCAGGGAAGCTCCATAATGAAAATAAATAATCTTTAAATAGTAATTGCCTAACAATCAGTTTTACTCAGTAGACTATGAATTCCCTGAGGACTTTTTTTTCATCTCTTCTTCTATTGCGGAGCACACAGTAGACTTCCTAAATGTCTGCTGACTAATTGAATCATTAAAACATCTTCGGCAGCAGGACTGCCTGTCATTAGCAGTCCTAATCAGAAAAGCAAATTCAAGTTAGATTCAGATACAAAGTAACATGTTTGTCTTCCTGTGGGAACAGAACAGGAGCCTGTGACAGACTTCGAAAAGGAAAAAAAAAAAAGGACTCATCTCCTGAGCCAGCGTGTACACCTAGATAAGGTGAGAGCAAAGTGCTTCAGAAAAGCCCTCAGACCCAGCTTTGATCTGTGTTCGCTTCATGAGATGACCTTTGAGTGAAACTTTAAGACTGTTGACTCAGTCTTTTACAGGAATAGAGGTTTTTTTTTTTTTTTTTTTAAATTCAACTTATACAAAGTAACATGTTTGTCTTCCTGTGGGAACAGAACAGGAGCCTGTGACAGACTTTGAAAAGGAAAAAAAAAAAAAAAGGACTCATCACCTGAGCCAGCATGTACACCTAGATAAGGTGAGAGCAAAGTGCTTCAGAAAAGCCCTCAGACCCAGCTTTGATCTGTGTTTGCTTCATGAGATGACCTTTGAGTGAAACTTTAAGACTGTTGACTCAGTCTTTTACAGGCATAGAGGTTTTGGTTTTTTTTTTTAATTCAACTTATTGAAATCAAAACCTGATGAGACATGAGGTAATTTTGGTAATTTTCTTTATTTCAAAAGGAATTTTCTCTTTATAAAATTATTAGGTTTATATAAGAAGGTTTCCCAGATCATTTAAGATACATTCCCAGAAATTCTGCAACTTTTGAGCAATACATCCATGTTGTAAAGCTCTGCATTTTGGTATAGGCTGTTCTTCTAATTCATCCATGCATTCAATTTCCTATTTGTTTAAAAATCTGCTCATTTGATACGTCACAAGAAAGGCTGAGTAAAGGTTACATAATCAAAGCTGTATAAAGCAGTCAAAATAACCAATAAGCTGAATCTTTCAGACTGTGAAAAAACCTCGTAATTCACAAGTAAATGGATAAGGTACTCAGGAAATTGTTGAATCAGTAATGTGGCAGAATTAGCTCTAGAATGAAGCCTGTCATGGTGTCATACAATAAAGTTTGAAAGCAAGTCTCAGATACCTATGGGGCACTGTCTAGTATACTAAAATGGTGAAAGAGAAAACAGAGAGAAAGAGCATAAAGAATTCTTGAAGAAATAATAGCCACAAACTTCCTAAATATGATTTAAAAAACCCATTAATCTACATACTGAAGAAACTTAATGAACTTCAAATTGAACAAACTCAACAAGATCCACATTTAGATACATTTGAGTAAAACTCTCAAAAGATAAAGACAAAAGAAATCTTGAAAGCAGTAAAAGCAAAACCACACCACATCATGTTCAAGGAGTCTTCAAAAAGATTGAGTTGATTTTTCATCAGAAACCGTGGGGTTCAGAAAGCAGTAGGTTGACATATTGAAGTGATAAAAGAACAAGACAGTCAACAAAGAATTCTATATCCAGCAATACTATCCAAAAATGAAGGAGAAATCAAGACACTTACAGATTAAAAAAAATGACAGAATTAATCACTAGAAGACTTGCCCTATTAAAGAACTAGAAACTTTTTTAAGCCTTAAATGAAATGATGTTAGACAATGAGTCAGATGCACATGAAATAAGCAAAGGGCAAAAATAAAGGTAACTATACAAATAAGTATAAAAATAGTATAAATATAATTTTGATAATTATTTTCTTCTCAATCTGATTTAAAAATACAGTTGCACAAGCAATAACTTAAAATCTGTATTGGTAGGCTTATAATGCATAAAGATTTTGTTTGTAAGTAATATCACAGAGAAGTGGGGAGGCATCAGAGGTTTACCAGAGTAAAGTTTTCATATGTTATTCAGTTCAGTTCAATAGCTCAGTTGTGTCCAACTCTTTGTGACCCCATGAACTGCAGCATGCCAGGCCTCCCTGTCCATCACCAACTCCCGGAGTTTACCCAAACTCAAGTCCATTGAGTTGGTGATGTCATCTAACCATTTCATCCTCTGTTGTCCCCTTCTCCTCCTGCTTTCAATCTTCCCCAACATCAGAGTCTTTTCAAGTGAGTTAGCTTTTCGCATCAGATGGCCAAAATATTGAAGCTTCACCTGCAACATCAGTCCTTCCAGTGAACACACAGGACTGATTTCCATTAGGATGGACTGGTTGGATCTCCTTGCAGTCCAAGGGACTCTCAAGCATCCTCTCCAACACCACAGTTCAAAAGCATCAATTCTTCTAGCTCAGTTCTCTTTATAGTCCAACTC
>SJYX01013853.1:65025-84959 GCA_006410675.1 Oreotragus oreotragus | reverse complement strand
AAAAAAAAAAAAAAAAGAGAAACTTCACAAGATAGATGAAAAGACTGACCCTGAATCATGTTAATTATAACAAGTCATTCAATTTTTTACGATTGCTTTGGGTATTCTGTATTTTTTACATTTTCATATCTTTAGGATAAGCTTGCCAATTCAAACAATGGCAGCAAAATAAAAACGACACAAGCAGGACTGGACTGTCTTTGGGGTCTGTCAACTCTTAAGATCAAGTAAGAATGCACAGGTTCAGGGGGTATATGGGAAACCTCTGTGCCTTCCTTCAGTTTTGCTGTGAATGTGAAACGTCTCTAAAGTTTATGAAAAATGGAGGAGGGATGGATTGGGAGTTTAGGATTAGCAGATGCAAACTAGTATATATAGGATGTATAAACAACAAGGTCCTATTATATAGCACAGGGAACTATATTCAATATCCTGTGATAAACTTTAATGGAAAGAACTATGAAATATATATATATGTATGTATAATTCAGTTACTTTGCTGTACAGAAGAAATTAAAACAGCTTTGTAAATCAACTCTTACTTCAGTAAATTAAGTTTTTAAAATGTATTATACTCAACAAAAATAAAATTCTATATAGGGCAGTAAGGCATTAATAATTTATGGTACTGGCAATGTTTAGTGATGTCAGTGAGGTACTGATGTATATTTGAAAAAGAAATATTAAATTGTGTAGATACATTTGGAAAATACTGAATTAAAAAATGGAGTGGCATGTACCAATAGATAGTAGAGATATGGAAATACACTTTTTTAACTAAAGCAGAAAACCTCAAAGGAGACACAGATGTAAAGAACAGACTTTTGGACTCAGTGGGAGAAGGCGAGGGTGGGATGATTTGAGTGAATAGCATTGAAACATATACTTATTATGTAAAACAGAATAACCAGTGGGAATTTGGGGGTATGACACAGGACACCCAAGCCGGTGCTGTGTGACAACCCTGAGGGATGGTGGGTGAGGAGGGAGGTGGGAGGGAGTTCAGGATGAGAGGGACACATATATACCTGTGGCCAATTCAAACTGATGTATGGCGGAAACCATCACAATGCTGCTGCTGCAGCTAAGTCACTTCAGTTGTGTCCGACTCTGTGCGACTCCATAGACGGCAGCCCACCAGGCTCCCCTGTCCCTGGGAGTCTCCAGGCAGGAACACTGGAGTGGGTTGCCATTTCCTTCTCCAATGCATGACAGTGAAAAGTGAAAGTGAAGTCGCTCAGTCGTGTCTGACCGTCAGCGACCCCATGAACTGCAGCCCACCAGGCTCCTCCATCCATGGGATTTTCCAGGCAAGAGTAGTGGAGTGGGGTGCCATTGCCTTCTCCAAACCATCACAATACTGACAAGTAATTATCCTCCGATTAAAATAAATAAAAACAAAAACACTAAATTTGGACAAACTCAAAGTGAAAGGTGTGTGTGCGTGGGATGTTAAATGTAGGGAATAAATTCTAAAATCTAGAGACACATCCTAGCGGCAGTTCTATGTCAGAAGTGTCAGACGATCATGGTTCCTTCAACACCAAGTCCTACATCCAGAGAAATCTGGCAAGAAAATAAAGTCATGCTTTCCCAAGTGTTTACATGTATTTTTTTTTTCTTCTACACATTGCAAGACAGGATAGGAACTTTAATGGAAGGTAGAGGATTTAGGCGCAGTCAACCCCACAATCGCATCACCAGAATGCTGTGAAGGAAGAGCTCCAAAATCGTCAACTAGCCCTGATGAACCATTTATAGGACAGGGTGTGTCAGGAGGCGGACACCTTTGTGAGAAGATGACTTCAGGACGTGCCCTTGTCAGACAAGCACACCCCTGAGTCTGCCCTCGTCCTGAGTCCAGAGATGGTGTGAAATGATGAGGCTGGGGTTCATCTCTTCCACCTGCATCAGCATCATCTTAATCTCCTCATCATATGAAGATTTGTTCAGGCTGGGAAAATACAAAAAGAGAAGCTGTGTTGACTCGATACATGACTGCTGCCCNCTCGTCCTGAGTCCAGAGATGGTGTGAAATGATGAGGCTGGGGTTCATCTCTTCCACCTGCATCAGCATCATCTTAATCTCCTCATCATATGAAGATTTGTTCAGGCTGGGAAAATACAAAAAGAGAAGCTGTGTTGACTCGATACATGACTGCTGCCCTCTCTACACCCCAATGGCTAGTTTCCCTTCACTCTTTCCTGGGAGAGCTGTGCAAAGGAAGCATAAAATCCTTCCTAGAGACTAGGAACCTGAGCAAGAGGGGTGTGAACCATTTGTCCCTCCCCTGCAGGCCGTCAGGGTCTTGGTACACAGAAGGCATTCAAATGTTCATTCTATGGAAGTCAGCTACACACACGCGAAATGCAAACATGTTTCTCGAATTTATGGTTGCCAGTGGGGAAGGATGGAGGGAAGGCATAGTTCGGGAGTTTGGGATGGATATGTACACACTGCTACATTTAAAATGGAGAACCAACAAGGACCTACTGTAGAGCACAGGGAACCCTGCTCAGTGTTATGTGGCAGCCTGGATGGGAGGGGAGTTTGGGGGTGAATGGGTACGTGTATATGTATGGCTGAGTCCCTTCACTGTTCACCTGAAACTATGTTTATTAATCGGCTGTACCCCAATACAAAATACAAAGTTAAAAAAAAAAAAAAACATAATGTTCCAAACGTTATTAACTCCTTCTCTTCAAGAAATGTACTTCTGTGTCAAGACCCTGCTCTGTCCTTGATGGAAACCCTCCTGGCTCTGAGCTGCGGTTGCACTTTTTCAGGCAAATTAAGTAGGAGATGGTGTTTTTAGTAAAGGAGTCATTCTTGCCTGGGGGTGATTCTGCTTGTCAGGGAATATTTGCCAACACCAGGAATCTTTAAAAAAATATATCGGGGATAGATACGATGGGAATTCTTTTTAAAAGTTAATTAAAATTTTATTGAGATATACCTGACATGCAACATTGTATAAGGTTAAGGTTGCAACACATTGGTTTGATATGTTTATATACTGCAAAGTGATTACCATCAGAGCTTAGCAAACATCTCTACCAGATCACACAATCTCTCTCTTTTGGTGGTGAGAACAATTAAAATCTTGTCTCAGCAATTTTGAAGGTTTTTTTTTTTCTTGGTGGTGGGGGGCATGTGGCTTACAGGATTTCAGTTCCCCGACCAGGGATTAGAAGCTGGGCCACGGCAATGAAAGCGCAGAAGCCTAATCACCAGGCCACCATGGGAGTGCCTAAAGTTTGTATTTCTGGTCATCATCTCTCAAAGGAGGTGCCCCAGGGAACAGAATGAGTGGGTTGAGACCAGAGACGCTCGACCAACATCCTGCGATGCACAGGACAGCCACCCCTAGCAAAGAAGTCTCCAGCCCAGATGTCAACGGTGCCAAGACTGCACAAACCTACGGTGGTCCCACCTCCCTCGGGGGTCACTCACCCGAGCACTTGCAGGCTGCACTCCAGACTGACCAAGGCTTCACACAGCACTGCCGCCCCATCGTGGTCCAGGGCGATCCATTCCAGGTTCACGCAAGTCAGCGATTTGCAGGTGGTGAGAGCCGAGGCTAGGTCCTCACAAGAGGCAGGGCTGAGCTCGCAGGCCTCCAGCCTGCACAGGGGGACACACCAGCATAAGGTGGGCTGGCATACACACCAGCTCGAGGTGCCAAGGCCACGCCTCTGAGAAGAGACGTTGCAGTCTGGACAAGTGGGTCTCAACTGGGGCACACAGTGTGTCTGCAGACATCTGACACACGCGAGAAGTCCTGCTAGCCTCCCGTGGGTGGAGGGAGGCCAGAGTTACAGCTAAACCTCCCTCAACGCACAGGACAGCTCACTTCCCCACCCCAGCAAGAAACACCCAGGCCCAGGGCTTCCCTGGAAGCTCAGTGGTGAAGAATACGCCTGCCAACGCAGGAGACACGGGTTCAGTCCCTGGTCCAGGAAGATCCCACGTGCCACGGAGCAACCAAGTCTGTGAGCCACAACTACTGAGCCTGTACTGCCAAGCCCGGAATCCGCAACTCCTGAAGCCTGTGTGCCCCGCAGCCTGTGCTCCACAAGAGAAGCCACTGCAAAGAGAAGCCCGCACACCGCAACCAGAGAGTGGGACCCGCTCGCCCCCACTGGCTGCAGAGAAAGCCCGTGCACAGCAAGGAAGACCCAGAGCAGCCAAATAAACAGATAAAACTATATACGAAAAACAAAACCACCAAGTCCCACATGTCAGCCTGCGGCAAGCTGGAGCAAACCCTGGGTTCACGGCTGGCATTTTACTTAACAGATCACTTCATTGCACTTGTTTTTAAACTTGCATCCCGTTCGTCCCTTTCACTCTCCAGCTTTTCCTCTTCTTGAAATAGGTAAGCTTTCCCACCATCCATGGACACTCACCCAAGGTCCTCTAATTTACACTTAGGATGCTTCAAAGCTTTACATAACTGTTTGGCGCCAGCATCGTATATCTTATTGTTCCCTAGTTTCAGGGTTTTCAGTCTTTCACTGTGGATAAGAACAGTAGCGATGTCCACACAGCAAACAGAAGTGAAGTAGCAATTCATCAACCTGGAAGAAAAGAAAATACAAACGTATCTGATCCTGAGGTCCAATCTGTAATGGCTTCACTTATGTTCACTTATTCCTGTAAAGGAAGAAATACTCAAGGGTTCCCGAGATGCTGACGATGGTGACGATGACGACAGATGAGAAAGATGGTAGAGATGGTGACGATGATGACAGAGGTGATGGAGACGGTGACAGAGACGATGATGATAGAGATGACGCGACGCAGATCCTCCACTTTCTGCCCTCTGCCCCACCCTGGGCTCCCTGCACTCTCCTTCCTGCCCAGTCTCTCCCCTCAGGGACCTCTGTTCCTGCTGGTTCTAATGCTCTTTATCCAAGTATAGGCCGAGTTATCCCCCTACTTCCTTCCAGTCTCTGTATACACAGCGTGTTTCGGGAAGGACTTCACGGAATATCTCACATAATTTGGCATCTCCTGTGTATCTGTCTCCAAGCTCATGGCTCCTCACAGTATGGTGCCCCACTCACACAGTATGCAAGTGTGTATACAGAACATACATATGCACACACACATGCGTGTAAGCCTGATAAGCGTGTATCTGTGTATGCAAGCATGTGGACACATGTATAGACACATTTATACACACATCTATGTCTGCTATGTACATATCTGGAATACGTACAGAGTGTGTATATGCGTGTCTATGTTCTCAAGCAGGAATGATTTTTGCTTCCTGCCCCCAGGCGACACTGGGCAGTGCCTGGGGACATTTTTTGGCTTGCCACACAGGGACAGGCTGCTACCACCATCCTACAGTGCACTGGACAGTCACCCTCCCCAGGAAGAAACCATCTCAGCCAAAACGTCAATAGCTGACATGCTGCTGTTCCTGTTCTTTAGTCGCAGAGTTGTGTCTGATTCTTTGTGTCTCCGTGGACTGCAGCCCACCAAGCTTCCCTGTCCTTCCTTACCTCCCAGAGTGTGCAATTGTTGACATGTACACACCACCATATGTAAGACAGATAACTAACAAAGACCTACTCTCCAGCACAGGGAGCCACTCAGTGCTCCTCGGTGACCTGCTGCTGCTGCTGCTAAGTCGCTTCAGTCGTGTCCGACTCTGTGCGACCCCATAGACGGCAGCCCACCAGGCTCCCCCGTCCCGGGGATTCTCCAGGCAAGAACACTGGAGTGGGTTCCATTTCCTTCTCCAATGCGTGTAAGTGAAAAGTGAAAGGGAAGTCGCTCAGTCGTGTCCGACTCTTAGCGCCCCATGGACTGCCCCCCACCAGGCTCCTCCATCCGTGGGATTTTCCAGGCGAGAGTACTGGAGTGGGGTGCCATGGCCTTCTCCATGGTGACCTGAGTGGGAAGGAAATCCAAGAGGGGACATATGCACACACATAGCTGACTCATTTTGCTTACAGCAGGAACTAAACACAATACTGTAAAGCAAATATACCATAAAAAAAAAAAATCAGATGAGTGGATAAAGAAGCTGTGGTCCATATATACAATGGAATATTACTCAGCCACAAAAAGGAACGAATTTGAGTCCGTTGTAATTAGGTGGGTGAACCTAGAGCCTGATATACAGAGTAAAGTAAGTCAGAAAGAGAAAAACAAGTATCCAATAATATATGCACATTTTTGGAACCTAGAAAAAACCGCACTGATGAGCCTACTTAGGGAGAAGAAATGGAGACGGAGAGAATGGCCTGGTGGGCTCAGTGGGGAAGGAGACGGCAGTAGCGCAAACTGACAAAGACGCGCTGACCCATATACACTGCCACGGATAAAGTGGGCTCCCTGGTGCCTCAGACGGGAAAGAATCTGCCTGCACTGCGGGAGACCTGGGTTCCATCGCTGGGTCGGGAAGATCCCCTGCAGGAGGAGATGGCAACCCACTCCAGTATTCTTGTCCAGAGAATCCCCAGGGACAGAGGAGCCTGGCGGGCTACAGTCCATGGGGTTGCAAAGAGCTGGACACGACTGAGGGAGTGAGCAAGCACAACGTGTATAAATCAGATAGCTAGTGGGAAGCTGCTGTACAGCACAGGGAGCTTAGCCCGGCGCTCTGTGATGACCAAAGTGGGTGGGATGAGGGGAGGAGGCTAAAGAGCAAGAAGATTATATATATAATTATGACTGATTCACACTGATGTATGGCAGAGACCACCACAATACTGTGAAGCAATTATCCTGCGATTAAAAAAAAAAATCAACTTGAAGAGGTAGAGTAAAAAAAAAAAAAAAATAGACACACATCTGCCAGGAAGCCCCAGAAGTATCAGGTGGGGTAACCATTGAGCCTTGCTTTTTTTTTTGTTTTTCAGAAGACTCCATGCTTTTTCCTCTCTTCCTGTTCCTTTCCTGGGCTGCCAAGAGCCAAAAATCAAAATCAAACACTGGCATTCAAACAAACCCCAGCCAGGCGTACCATAACTCCTGCAGGTTGCAGCTTGGGTGCTTCACTGATTCACACAAAGTTGTCACTCCCCCATCTTTCAGGACGTTTGACCCCAGGTCGAGAAAAGTCAGGGATCTGTTGCCCAGAAGGACTTGGGAGAGGTACTCACAGGCTGCAGAGGTGAAGCAACAGTGCGACAACCTGCAAAGACACACACATCACCCGTCAGCCTACGCACATCACCCGTCAGCCTACGCACATCGTCCGTCAGCCTACCCAACTCCTACGTTCTCGTTCACTCGCTCAGGCACGTCCTCCTCTTCGCAACTCCACGGACTCTAGCCCTTCAGGTTCCTCTGTCCATGGGATTTCCCAGGCAAGAATACTGGAGTGGGTTGGCATTTCCTCCTCCAGGGGGGTCTTCCTGACCCAGGGATGGAAACCGAGTCTCCTGCACTGGCAAGCGGATTCTTCACCACTGCACCACCTGGGAGGTCCACGTAAGCTCGATAGGGTAATCTTTTCATGAAACTACAGGTACAAACTTTCTTGTACTCTGTGGTCATTTAGAAAAATAAGAGGGTTAAAATGTGTAGCAGAGGTGACTTCCCTGAGGGTACAGCGGATAGGAATCCACCTGCCAATGAAGGGGACCTAGGTTCGATCCCTGGTCCGGGAGGATCCCACATGCCTCGGAGCAATGAAGCCTGTGAGCCACAACTACTGAGCCTGTGCTCGCAACAAGAGAAGCTACTGCTCACCGTCACTAGAGAAAGCCTGTGCGCAGCCGTGAAGACCCGGCGTGACCAAAACTAAATTAAAACATTTTTAAACGTGTAGCATGGGGAATCTAAAAAGGAATGATACAAATGAACTTAGGCACAAAACAGAAAGAGACTCAGACTTAGAGAATGAACTATGATCAGGTGGGAAGGGATAACCAGGGAGTTCCGGACAAACATGTACCCACTGCTGTATTTAAAATGGAGGACCAACAAGGACCTACTGTAGAGCATAGGGAACTCCGTGGCAGCCTGGGTGGGAGGGGGGTTTGGGGCGAGAATGGATTCATGTATATATATGCCTGAGTCCCTTTTGCTGTCCACTTGAAACTATCAGAACATTGCTAATCAACAATAATCCAGTACAAAATAAAATGTTAAAAAAAGAAAACGTAAGACTTTAACGGTCACTTAATATAATCTCCAAATTTTCCATGACTCTACAATTATGCCTTCCCTAAATATCTCCACTTTCTGCCATTTTACGTTATACTGAATTAATAGTGGGCATCAAAAATTTTAAGTTCTAAGGTTTGTTATCAATAGACTTTTCATATTTTTAAAATTTATTAGCCAATTGACTTTACAAAAAACTTAATGCTTTCTATTATACTATAAATTTGCCCATTTTTCAGAATTCTGACCTAGTGGAATATATTTTTAAAATCTGCACATTTGTTTAAAATGGTATTAAACATTTAAATACTAAAAATATTAACTATTTGAAGAAAAAAAAAGGTTGAACATTAGGGGAATGAGGTAACAGTTATAAGAGAATTTTTGTGCTATTTTTCCAACTTTGTTCCAAGCCTAAAACTAGTACAAAATAAAAAATATAGAAATAGATTGAACATTTTTTTCTTTTAAAATTACTAGTGACTTTCTTGCATCTTCAGTAGTCTTTCATTTTTAAGGAATAAAGATTCAAGTTTTTTTTTAAAAAAAAGTTAAATGATGTATTTTAAAGAACTCTTAGATAAATATATCCCACTTAAATTACCAGCTATTGAATATTCTTAAATTTTATTTACTGAATAATATCAGGCAAGATTTAATAGCCAAGTCCTTTCATCTTCCAATATGTAATTTCTTTTGTACCTCTAAATATTTCTTGGTCTAAATCGTTATAGTTCAGAGTTTTCCCTTATTTTTTTTAATAGTTTGGTTTTAATGTTTAATGTTCCTGGAACTTTAGTATTGACTTTTTTATAATAAAGAAATATCATCTCAGTAATAATATTCTAGCCTTCTTCTATTGTGAATGCCACTTTGGGTGTGCATGGAATACTTATGTCTATATACACACCTGCGTACACGCACACACACAAAAGCTTTGTTTCTAGACTACCTCTTCACTTCCATACACTTGGGCAGGCTTGCTGCCTGCCCCCAATTTAAGGTATTCTTTTGAAATTAACACTAAGTTTCTCCTGTGGCTCCCCTGGGTAAATAGACAACCCTTTCTATTGCCACCGACAAATAATCAGTTTGGTTTATAGAAAAACTCCAGGCAAGAAAGAGATTGGGGACGCTGGGGGTGGGGAAGGGGTCCAGTGATAACTGAGGACGTGTGAAGCCCCACCTGCAAGTAATCAGATGAATCCCCCCACCACCAAGCACCCAGTATACCTACAGAAGCACCAACTGTCTTTATGATAACCAGGGCACCAAGCTGGACGCTAAGGGCTCGTCTTGGGTCTCTAGAATTCATCAATTCAACCTCAGGCACCCCTGCGGGGCAAGCCCGCTTTGCTGGACTGTGGTGTAGGGGCGGTCTGCAGCTGTCTCCCCGGGCTCCCCTCCCCGACACCGACTCACAGCAGCGCCTCCAGGGCACAGTCTGGGTTCTTCAGGGCCTCACACAGCACCCGCACCCCATCGTCCTTCAGGGCGTTCTCGCACAGGGAGAGAAGCTTCAGCTTCTTGTTGTGGACGAGAACAGAGGCGATGTCTTCGCAGGCTTCACCCGTGATGTCACACTTCCCCAGCCTGCGGGAGACACGGGTGGTGGGGGCGGCCGGGATGTTTACAGGGTGTCTGCGCAACTGGCCCTGGACCACATCAGGGCCTCCAATCCAGCACCTGCCAACTCTAGACTCTTTAAAAAGCAGAGGTAATTACACCATTCTCCTCATGAATCCCTGTTGCTTTCCACTCAAATTAGAAATGCTTTCAAATGTGGTTCTGGAAAAGACTCTGGAGAGTCCCTTGGACAGCAAGATCAAACCAGTCAGTCCTAAAGGAAATCAATCCTGAATATTTATTGAAAGGACTGATACTGAAGCTCAAGCTCCAATACTTTGGCCACCTGATGTGAAGATCCGACTCATTGGAAAAGACCTTGATGCTGGGAAAGATGGAAGGCAGGAGGAGAAAGGGGCAACAGAGGATGAGATGGTTGGATGGCATCACAGACTCAATGGACATGAGTTTGAGTAAACTCTGGGAGATAGTGAAGGACAGGGAAGCTTGGTGTGCTGCAGTCCATGGGGTTGCAAAGAGTCGGACACGGGTTAGCAACTGAACAACAAAGCAAGCCTGTATGTTCAAACAATTCTTATGCAGGGACCCTTCCTCTCCCTTCTGATGAATCTTGATAGGTGAAATTAACCAAGTGCGTGTGATCTGTCAGTGGAGAGAAGAATATGTCCTCTTGGTGGGTTGCTTACAAGTTGCTTTTGTTTATTGCTATTTCTGCTACTTCTCTTTGTTCTTCCTGCTGAAAAAAAGACTGAGTCTGTTTAGAAATCCCCCAATGGGACTAAGGAGTCCCTGGTGGCTCAGATGGTAAAGCGTCTACCTACAGTGCAGGAGACCTGGGTTCGATCCCTGGGTCAGGAAGATTGTCTGCAGAAGGAAATGGCAACCCACTCCAGTATTCTTGCCTGGAATACCCCATGGATGGAGGAGCATAGTAGGCTATAATCCATGGTGTTGCAAAGAGTCGGACACGACTGAGTGACTTCACTTCACTTCACTGAGACTAAAGGCATCCCAGATAATTTTCAGTAGAAAGCAATGATTTGGGGGAAATTACTTTCCCTTTATCCTCTATTATCTGCCAGATTCCAAGATGACATTTGTGATCATCCATAACCTTTCTCATTTTAAGTCTCTGTGACTGTCTTCAAGGGAAAAGAAATTGGAGAACGGCTTTGGTAGGGCTGGTTGAGAGGAGAGTCAAGGAGAATCAGATAAGGCATCTGTGAGGTCATTCAAGTGAACACAAAAGAAAAGATGGGACAGACCTCTGAGAGGAAGCGTTGCCCTCGAGAGCCCACCCACTGTCTCTTATACACATGTAGATGTGTATAAGAGACAGCGGGTCTCCCTGAGGGTCATGGCTCCAGCCTCCAAGTCAGTGGCTGAGTTACCCCCAGCCCCGGGAGATCAGTCCCATCGTTAGCCCTGCTTGGCCCCCCAGACTCTCCCCATCCCTACACTAGTCCCTCCTGCAAGGAGTGTCCATCCCTCTGGTCCCTGGGTGAGTGGCCACAGCTGTCCTGTACTTGTCCACCCTCTGAGCAAGCATGCCTGGTCCCTGCTCTGCTGCCCTGGCTGAACTGGCGGGTGGGCAGCAGGGGACTTACTGCGTGGGCCGGCCGCGGCAGCCCCTGCGTCAAAGTAGGAGAAAAGGGAGTCCAGTTCGTCCGGGCAGAAGAGGGAGTCCCTGCGGAACCTGGGCTCCATGGAGCCTGCAGCAGGGCAGTAACCAGGCCACGCTGGGAAGTGGGCAGAGCTTGGGGCTCTGCTCCTTCCTCCCCCAACCCCTGGCCTCCCTGGGGTCCATAGTCTGGAGGCTCACCCCCTGCCCAGGCCTGTGAGCTGGGGCATACCTGCCGGCCCCCTCCCACCTGAGCACAGGGCAGCCACAGAGGGCAGAACGGGCTCCATCCGGACTTTGCTGCGGCGGGGGGCGGGGGTTCGGGGGGAGCTGTGGTGACGCTGGCACTTCTGCACCCTCCAGCGCTGTGGGGCCTCCCGGGCCGGTGCTGAGGGTGGCCTCCGCACAAACTTCTTCTCCACATATTTGTCCTTGATCCAGGCCTCCTTGTCCTGTCTGGACCAGGACCAGACATGAGGCTGCACTTGTGGGTGGGGGCTCCCCAGGCCCTGCCTAGGCTACCCCACACCTCACCTGGGGCTGCTGGCTGTGGGCTTTCTGATGCCTGGCCCCTCACACTGGGCCTCATAGATCCGGTTCACGGTGCTGTTTCCAAGCTCACACATCAGCTGGCAGGAGAGGGTGAGGCCAGCATCAGCCCAGCCCACAGACCTCCCCTCAAGTGGGCAGACCCGGCTCCTGTCTCCCTCCCCTCACCAGCCGCCTGGTGGCCTGCAGTGGCCCCCACACACCTTCAGCAGCTCTGGTTCCCACGAGTCCAGGGTCAGGGACCGCACCTTGGAGCAGTGGACGCCCAGGCTCCTGGATGATGAGGGAGGAGAAGTCAGGGCGTGGCTCCGCCCCCACCCCCTCTGTGCCGCCCAGGAGGCCCACCTGTGGATGCCTGAGCACTCGATGCAGAGCAGCACACCCAGGTTGATGCTGGCCCAGCGCGGGTCAGGCTGGCCGCAGTCACCACACTGGCTGTTGCCGGCCACGTTCTGCACCCGCTGCAGCACGCTCTCACCCTTGACGCTACGTTCCCGAGAGTCCGTGGCAGAGTCGATGCTGCTTGTAGACGGGGAGGCGGTGCGGTCCAGCCTCTGGGGACCGGGTGAGGGGTCACTCAGCCCTACGGGAGCTCCAACCCCAGTCTCCCCAGTGGGGGCCCCCCCTTCCTCCCCAGATACAGGAGCCGACAGGCCAGGGTGCATGAGCCTGCACCCCCATGTGGGCACACACACTCGTGTGCATACAGAGAATGCACATGTGTGCTGGTGTGTGGCCTGCGGGAGCTGTACACGCACGTGCAGGGAGGGCCCACCTCACTGTAGCAGCTGTCAGGGCTCTCCCGATAGGCAGAGGCAATGCTGGCTTGCACCGCCTGAACCCAGGCCTGCCGCAGTTTCTCTGAGTCGGCCTGCAGCATGCAGCTCCTGCAGGAAGGGGCCTGTCAGCCTGGGTAAGCAGGGGCTCTTGCCACATCACGCCCTGGGCAGGACCTGCTTACTTGGTGGGCGACACGACCTCAAAGCAGAACCTCCGCTCGACGTCCTCACAGGGCTTCACAGAGCAGAGCCGGAGGTCGTCCACTACCACAGTCAGCACGTCCTGCGGGCATGACCGCCGTGGCCCTCATGCTCAGCACCCAGCCCTGCCCCACCCTGACCACCCGTTCACTGCTCCACCCAGGACACAGATTGCCTGGGGTTCAAGTGGTCTCTGTCCCTGGCCACTCAGGCTTTGTTGCCCATCTGTGTCCTCAGCTCCATGATACCAACCCCCCCAACCACCCACCCCCAGGCCAGGTGAAAAGGCCCAGGAGTTGCTGCCCTGGGCCCAGTGCACCTTCAGCTTCTTCTGGTAGACCAGCTGGCTGTTCTGGATGGAGAACCAGCGCCTGGGTGGGGAATGGGCCAGGAGGGGTCAGGCCAGGCTGGGCACCCTCCCCTACCTATCTGCCCTGCAGTCCCCCGAGGAAGGGCCTCCCTTACCGGTTCCACGTCTTGAAGGCGTTGCTGGCCCTCTTGAAGAGGTAGCCTTCCATCACTACCCCACTGGGTGCATCCACATCAAACTCCACCTTGGGCTCATCGTAGGAGAAGTCCTGGGAGCAGTCGGAGCCCAGCCCCCCATGAGCACCCACCCACTGTTGTGCGGACACAGCTGCCCTCCCAGGCTCCCCCNGTCTTTCCCAACGAAAGGATTATTTCGGTCTAAAATTTTTAAAGCATTTTTTTTTAAAGGCAACAATTTTTTTTTTGTTTTCTTTAAAAAAAAAATAAATTAAAAGGAGATGGTATATGCTCTGGTTGGAGACCCAGGCTCCTGAGGTTGAGAAAACTGGATTCAAATACTTGCTTTTCTCCTGGATATTCTGAAGGTCGGGTAAATTAACTTAATGGTGGAGGTTCATCACGAAACAAGTAGATCATGATGGTTCGGAAATTACCATTTATTGCCCCCCCCACCCCCGATAGAGGAATGGACAAAGAAGATGTGTTACATTCCATATACACAATGGAATATTACTGAGCCATTGACCCGGAGGGATGGTGTGGGGTGGAGAGGCGGGAGAGGGGTTCGGGATTGGGAACACGTGTACACCCGTAGCAGATTCATGTTGATGTGTGGCAAAACCAATACAATATTGTAAAGTAAAAATAATAAGTTTTAAAAAAAGAAATGAAATAATACCATTTGCAGCAACATGGATGGACACAGGGAATGTCATAATGAGTGAAGTAAGTCAGAGAGAGAATGAGAAATACTGTATGACATGCCTTATATGTGAAATCTAGAAAGAAATGATACAAATGAACTTACTTACAAAATAGAAAGCAAGTCATAGATTTAAGAGAATGGAGTTATGGTTGCCAGAGGGGAAGGGATAGTTAGGGACTTTCGGATAGACAGGTACACACTGCTATATTTAAAATGGAGAACCAACAAGGACCTACTGTAGAGCACAGGGAACTCTGTTCAGTGTTATGTGGGAGGCTGGGCGGGAAGGGACTTGCGGGAGAATGGATACCTGTATCTGTATGCCTGAGTCCCTTTGCTGTTTGCCTAAAACTACCTCAACATTGCTCATGGGCTCTACCTCAATACAAAATAAAAAGTTCTTAAAAAACAAAAACTCTAGGTATGATGACTTTTCATTTCTGTGTGCACTGTGAAGAGGAACTGTTTTCCTCAGTTTGGACCCCCAGGGTCCTTGTAAGGACATGCAGATTTTCATTCACAGCTTCACTCACGTGGTTTCAGGTACCTGGTCTCCTCCTGTACAGAGTCATCTGCCCCGTTTAAAATCAACAACCAATCTCTCAATTATAAGACCACTAGTCCACGTTTTCCAATAAACTGTATATACTGGAGAAGACTCTTGAGAGTCCAAGGAGATCAAACCAGTCAGTCCTAAAGGAAATCAACCCTGTATATTCCCTGGAAGGACTGATGCTGAAGCTCCAATACTTTGGCCACCTGAAGTGAAGAGCCGACTCACTGGAAAATACCTTGATGCTGGGAAGGATGGAAGGCAGGAGGAGAAGCGGGCGACAGAGGATGAGATGGTGGGCTGGCATCACAGACTCAATGGACATGAGTTTGAATAAACTCTGGGAGATAGTGAAGGACAGGGAAGCTTGGGGTGCTGCAGTTCATGGGGCTGCAAAGAGTCGGACACGNGGAAGGCAGGAGGAGAAGCGGGCGACAGAGGATGAGATGGTGGGATGGCATCACAGACTCAATGGACATGAGTTTGAATAAACTCTGGGAGATAGTGAAGGACAGGGAAGCTTGGGGTGCTGCAGTTCATGGGGTTGCAAAGAGTCGGACACGGGTTAGCAACTGAACGACAACTGAACTGACGTATGAGCAAGTCAGTCCCCTACTTTATTTTTGACAGAGATTCCAGAAGAAATAAAACAACAACAACACTGTGATGAGGTTCATTTTTTACAATCCATGCAGGATCTAGAGCAACTCATTTATGAGTCTGTTTCTTTCTGTGATATGAATAAACTACTTCCAGAATGCAAGGATCCATACATTCACTCTACCTCAGTTTAAAGAGCGCCTGGAATCAGAAAGCAGGCGTAGAAGGAACATACCTCAACATAATAAAAGCCATATATGGTAAGCCCCTGTCTCTTATACACATCTAGATGTGTATAAGAGACAGATCTAGAGCAACTCATTTATGAGTCTGTTTCTTTCTGTGAAATGAATAAACTACTTTCAGAATGCAAGGATCCATACATTCACTCGACCTCAGTTTAAAGAGCGCCTGGAAAACTCTGTATTTTGCTGGCTGCTGGAGACATCAGGGTAGACAAGAGAGAGATCTTTTCTCTCTTCATGGTGAATTAATCAGAGAAACACTGTGTCTCAAGACCACCCCCAGCTGTGGTGGGTTCCTAGGCTCACAAGTTTTGGTATATGGCAAGAACCGACACTTAAGCTGGAGGAGGAGTTAAATTTAGCTTGAAAGTGATAAGCTTGCAGAGTTGAAGACAACAGAATGGCCTAGGGCAAACCAAGTTACTCAAAGTATCAGAGAAGGCCACCATCAAAAAATCTGCAAATAATCAGTGCTGGAGAGGCTGTGGAGAGAAGGGAGTTCTAGGCCACCTCATGCGAAGAGTTGACGCATTGGAAAAAGACTCTGATGCTGGGAGGGACTGGGGGCAGGAGGAGAAGGGGACGACAGAGGATGAGATGACTGGATGGCATCACGGACTCGATGGACGTGAATCTGAGTGAACTCTGGGAGATGGTGATGGACAGGGAGGCCTGGTGTGCTGCGATTCGTGGGGTCGCAAAGAGTTGGACACGACTGAGTGACTGAACGGAACGAAGGAGAACAGAATGGAGATTTTAGGTTTTAACCTAAAAACAGAGCTACCATATGATCCAGCAATTCCACTCCTGGGTATGCATCCACAGAAAACCATAATTTGAAAAGGCACACGCACCCCAGTGTTCATAGCAGTATTCACAATAGCCAAGACACGAAAGCAACCTAAATGTTCATCGAGTTGAATAGATCAAGAAGACATGGTCCATTTATGCAGTGGAATATTACTCAGCCATAAAAAGAATGAAATCGTGCCTTTGCAGCAACATGGATGGACCTAGAGATGATCACACTAAGTAAGTGAGACAGAGAGAGACAAATGCCATGTGACATCACTCATATGCGGAATCTTACAAAAAAAAAATGATACAAAGAGACTTACTAGCAGAACAGAAACAGGCTCACAGACTTCAAAACAAACTTATGGTTACCAAAGGGGGAAAGGTCGGGGGGAGGAATAAATTAGGAGTTTGAGATGAACACATACACACTCCTGTTTATAACACAGATAACCAACAAGGACCCACTGTGTAGCACAGGGACCTCTGCTCAGTACTCTGTGATGATCTGTATGCGGGAAGAGTCTGAAAAAGAGTGGACACATGCAAGTGTGCCTGTGGCTAAGTTGCTTCACTCCTGTTCAACTCCTTGTGGCCCCAGGGACTGTAGCCCGCCAGGCTCCTCTGTCCATGGGATTCTCCAGGCAGGAATACTGGAGTGGGGTGCCATGCCCTCCTCAAGGGATCTTCCCAACCCAGGGATCGAACCTGAGTCTCTTATGCCTCCTGCATTGACACACAGGTTCTTTACCACTAGCACCACCTGGGAAGCCAAGATACATGTCTATGTATGCATGTATGTATATGTGTATGTGTGGGGGTGTGTGTGTGTATATATATATATATATATGTTTAACGAATTTTGCTTTGCACCTGAAACTAACACAACACTGTGAATCAACTACAGCTCAATATAATATAAAAGTTAAATTTTAAAAATTACACGGAAAAAAGTACATTTGTGTACATAAAGGCAGTCTCTCCATTAGAGAAACATCTCTCCTTGACGTCTTAGCGGTCATAGAAAGCAGTCTTTCCACCATAGAAAGAAAAGCATCAGAGAATTACTGTGATCTTCACTATGCTTCTGGTATC
The DNA here is from genome assembly GCA_006410675.1 of Oreotragus oreotragus. Taxonomy (NCBI): domain Eukaryota; kingdom Metazoa; phylum Chordata; class Mammalia; order Artiodactyla; family Bovidae; genus Oreotragus; species Oreotragus oreotragus. The sequence goes on along the minus strand of SJYX01013853.1, from coordinate 67,608 downwards.
TGTTTTGTAAAAAGGTCATGATGAAATTGCTATAAGGGTTACAAGACAGAGGAGATGGTGCATATAAAGCAACCAGCTCAGGGCCTAAGAACGGTTCTATACACACTACCCATTCCATGCTATTCTTATGATTTCTCTCTTTTATGAACTTAAGGCTCTTTTATCCCCTGTCCTCAGCACCCTCCTCCACCATTTCCTGGGCAACATCTGTTCTCAATCTATCAGCATCCAAGCAAACATCACCAGCTACCAGGACTATCTGCTCTTGGGCTCCCCAAGCAAGCTTTATGTCACAGGTAAAACATCTGTGACAGAGAAACTGAAATGGGGACCTCAGTGCAAACACATTGCTAGACCAAAACACACAGTTGTGTTGCCCAAAGGTAACACCAAGTTCCCCAAAATGCCAGTTCTGCTTCTGAAACAAAATAAGATTTCTCTGGGCTTCCGAGGTGGCTCAGTGGTAAAGAACCGGCCTGCCAATGCAGGAGACACAGGTTCATTCCCTGGGTCGGGAAGATCCCTTGAAGGAGGGCACAGCAACCCACTCCAGTATTCTTGCCTGGAAAATCCCACAGACAGAGGAGCCTGGGGGGCTACTGTCCATGGGCTCGCAAAGAGTCGGACACAACTGAGTGAATTAAGAGCAACAACATCGAGAATTTTCAGCTAATCGTCTGCACACAAGTGAGCTGATGCCGTGGGTCTGGTTCTAGGGACCGCTCACGGCAGAAGAAAAGGAAAATTTGCCCTTTCTCACCCAGGCTCTGTCACCTGGCACCCAAGCTTCTTGAGCACATTCAGTCTTCAAGTCTCCCTGTTTGCCCAGTTTGTGTCTCCCTCAGTGAAACATCTTAAATCAAGGAAAGCGCTCAGAATTTGCTTTCGACACATGGGATGGTAGCTCAGGTTTTCAAAAGAAACCAGAGTGGGAAAAAACGGCACCCTGCTATTGACTTAAAGAACAGGTGAAGATCTGACTTACACGAATTTGCGGAGTTTACAGACGGGTTGAGACAGCGTCCTGCAGAGAACAGCTAGAGAGGCCTCGTCGAACCGACAGTTGTCCAGATTTAACATCTCGAAGTCCTCGCTGGCGGTGAATGCTGAGCACACATCCCGCCAGAGGGTAAGTTTCTCGATGGTGCTGTGGGAAGATGAATACCATGATTCTCCCGTGGCTCCACTCAACTCACTCCTTAAACCGCTAAAAATAGGGCTTCCACCCCTGATGGCTCAGTGGTAAAGAATCCACCTGCCAATGCAAGAGACACAAGTTTGATCCCAGATCTGGGAAGATCACGTGCCTTGGGGCAACTAAGCCCATGCGCCATGACTACCACGTGCTCTAGAGCCTGTGCTCTGCAAGGAGAGAAGGCCGCACACCCCGACTAGAGAGGAGCCCCTGCGTAATAGGAGAGAAAGCCTGCAGGCAGCAAACAAGGGCCCGGCAAAGCCAAAAGCAAATAGATTAAGTTTCTGATAAAGCCAAAAATAGCGTTGCCATCCAATCCAGCAATTTCACTCCTGGGCATGTATCTGGAGGAAACCAGATATATTCAAAAGGATTCACACACTCCTGCATTCACGGCAGCACTGTTCACAATAGCCAAGACATGGAAGCAACAAAAATGTCCATCAACAGACGAATGGACAAAGATGTAGTGTATGTACATACATACAGATACACACAACGGAGTATTACTCGGCCATTAAAAAAGAATGAAATAATGCCGTTTGCAGCAACATGGACAGACCTGGAGATCACCAAAGTAAGTGAAGTAAGTCAGGCAAGAGGAAGGCAAATATCATGGGATATTGCTTGTACGCAGAATCTAAAATAATACAAATAAACTTATTTACTAAACAGAAACATACTTCAAAAACAAACTTACTGCTACCAAAGGGGAAAGGTAGGGGGAGAGATAAATAAGGAATTTGGGACTGACACATATACATTACTATATATGTTTGTTCATTTGTCTTTGATTCCACATATAAGTGAAATTGTACAGTACTTATCTTTCTCTGATTTATGTCACTAAGCATAATATCCTACAGATCCACCCATGCCATCATAACTGGCAAGATATCAATTTTTATGGTGGAGTACTATTCTATCTATATCACATCTTTTTAATTTTTTAAGTAAAAGATAATTGCATTACAGAATTTGGTTGTTTTCTGTCAAACATCAACATGAATCAGCCATAGGTCCCCTCCCTTTGAACCTCCATCCCATCTCCCTCCCCATCTCACCCCTCTAGGTTTGTACAGAGACCCTATTTGAGTTCCCTGAGACCTACAGCAAATTCACAAATTGGCTATCTAGTTTACATATGGTAATACAAGTTCCCATGTAACTCTCTCCATACATCTCGCCCTCTCCTCCCCATCCCCATGTCCTTAAGTCTGTCCCTTATTGTCTGTTTCTTCATTGCTGTCCTGCAAATAAATTCTTTGGTACCATCTTTCTAGATTCCACATGTATGCATTAGTATATGATATTTATCTGTCTCTTTCTGACATATTTCACTCTGTATAATAGGCTCTAGGTTCATCCATCTCATTAGAACTGACACA
>SJYX01013853.1:44157-63252 GCA_006410675.1 Oreotragus oreotragus | reverse complement strand
CAATGGCTGATTCATGTCAATGTATGGCAAAAACCACTACAATATTGTAAATTAATTAGCCTCCAATTAAAATAAATAAATAAAAAATTTAAAAATAAAATCAGCAAAGAGAAAAGACACATTGGCAAAATCTGGAGGAAATCAGGCACAATCTTCTAAGTGTGTCTTCCCAGTGGAATTATCAGGATATGCTAAAATGCTATGGGGGGAGGGGACGGGGAAAGCATTGTTCTGGCAACAGTAAGAACTGCTACCTGACATTGGCCCTATGAAGAAAGACGCTGACCCCTGTTTATACAGATGGGAAAACTGAAGACTCACAGTTCATGGTCACAACACTAGCAAACAGCACTGCAAGTACTCTTAACCAATGTCTCTTTGACTAGAAAAATCACGTTTTTAAGTACAGAAGTACAATGTTTTATGAAATACCCACTGGGGACTGGAAAGAAAGTAAAAAGTGAGACTTAGTCGCTCAGTTCTGTCTGATTCTTTGCAACCCCATGGACTGTAGCCTGCCAGGCTCCTCTGTCCAGGGAATTTCCCAGGCAAGAATACTGCAGTTGGTTGCCATTCCCTTCTCCAGGGGATTTTCCCACCCAGGGATCGAACCCAGGTCTCCTGCACTATGGGTGGATTCTTTACCATCTGAGCTACCAGGGAACCCCATCTGGGGCTGGCACAAATATGGCATGTAGGAGAGAGGGAATTAATACACGGACTTACTTTGCGATGCATCCAGACTCATCTGGGAAGACATGTTCCATACACAGGTGAAATTTCTGGAGACTACGGCAATGTCTCAGACAGGCTGCACATATTATCAGTTCCTCCTTGGTACCAATATAAATGTCAATGTCTTTGAAGAAATTCACCACTTGGGCTACAAATTCTGGGTCCTGGGTCTCAAACAAACAGTTGAACAATGCCTGGAAACTCACCATGACCTTATTGGGGTCATACTGACTTAAAGTGTCAAGACTTAGCGTTATTTCCTGCTTTATCTCTTTGGACAATAGAAAACCAAAGGATGTCTCCAGCCTGTGGGTCATCTTTTCAGTTGAGAACACAAACAGGAATACCGCTGTCCAGGACAAGCGGGAGTAGTGTTCGCTCACGGCCCTGGTGATGAGCTGGGTCACATTTCCAATGACCGAGTGAGGTGGGTCTTTGGGTCGTTTGACCAAGTAGAACATGGCGGCGCAAAGTTCTTGGATACAGGTGTGGATGAAGGCAAGGCAGTCACCACTCCTGTGAAGAAGTTTCATATCTAACCACATCAAGGTGTCCGATTCGGACACCCCGTTCCTCCTGAGGTCCTCGGGGCCAAACAGGAACGTGCGAGTCCACATACCCTCGGCAGCCAAGGTACACAGGCTTTTCAGACAAGCTCTTCTCTGCTTCAATGGACAGGTCTCGCTTCCTGATTTGAATACTTTGGTGAAGAACGATACATACAAACCAGTGATGGTTTCAGAGTCTAGCTCCAGGTCTTCTCCTTTCTCCAGCTGACACTTCAAGCCAGTACAGACCAGCCAGCAGAGAAAGGGGCTCTGGCACAAGACGAAGAGTGACCTCTTCTCCCTCACAAAACTGAAGGCTCTCGAGGATGCATCCTTCTCCTGGAAGTAATGGGAGAAATACAGCTTCCTTTGGTGCTCAGAGAACCCCAAGAGAAAGATGCATTTAATGTGCTTCAACAAGGAGTGGTTTTTTCTCATCCCCATCTTGCTGAGTGCAAGGAGCAGAGAGCATTCTGGGAGCATCTGTTTCTGCAGCAGGCTCCGCAGGACAACATGCATGGAGTGTGGCTCCTCCCAGTCTTCACAGACGTCGGTGTTGCAATCCAAGTCAAACTTCAGTTCCTCCACACCATCCAAGATAAAGAGAATTCTCTCTGGCTGGGAAAAGATGTCTTCAATGGGCTCTGAAGACTCAGGCCAGTCCCTGGAGAGCAGCTCCACCAGGCTCATGTCTGACACACGGTTCATTTCTCGGCCCGTGAGAAAGAAGACAAACGAGAACCTGTCCCTCCATAGGTTTCCCTTGGCCCACTCCAGCATCACTTTTCTCAGAAGGGTTGTTTTTCCAATCCCTTCAGGACCGTGCAAGATCACAGTGGGCGAGGACTCTCCAGGCTTGAGGGCGGCAAGGTAGACAGCGTTCAGGAGTTCATACTCGCTCTTTGTGGTCTCTCGGTAGAAATCTTCAGGAACCAGAAGGCAGGCCTCCTGCTCCCATAGGACTTGGAATTTCTGCTTCATGTGGCTTCTATACGGGTTTATCTTCTCTGAATGAACAGGGACAGAAGACAATTTAAAAAAAAAAATACACCCCATATTTGGTACTCAGAACAAACCCTGTGGACTTACTCAAACACACATGCAAAGACTGATGTATGCCCATGGGGGACCAGGCTCATAAACTTTGGGGTTTTTTTCTTATTTTTATTGAAGTATAGTTGATGTTCAATGCTGTTAATTCCTATTGTACAGCAAACTAATTCAGTTATATTTATATATTCATTCTTTTTAAATATTCTTTTCCATTATGGCTTATAGGATTTTTTAAATTAGAGGGTAATTACTTTTAATGTGTTATTTTCTGCTGTACAATGTGAATTAGTTATAGGTATACATATATCCCCTCCCTCTTGAGCCTCCCTCCCACTCCTCTCGTCTCACCCCTCATTACTCAAAATAATGAGTAAAGCCTCCTGTGCTATGCAGTTAGGTCCTTGCTGGTTATCTGTTTTATACATGTTCAGTCGTGTCCCACTCTTAGTGACCCCACGGACCATAGCCCGCCAGGCTCCTCTGTCCCTGGAATTCTCCAGGCAATAACTGGAGTGGGCTGCCATTTCCTTCTCCAGAGGACCTTTCTGACCAGGGACTGACCATGTCTCCTGCACTGGCAGGTGGGTTCTTTGCTGCTGAGCCATCCTGGAATCCCTAAATACCTGGGTCATCACAGAGCACCCGGCTGAGCTCCTCGTACTGCACAGCAGCTTCCCACCAGCTATCTGTTTCACACACGGCAGCGTGACGATGTCAGCACTACTCTTTCAGCTCATCCCACCCTCTCCTTCTCCCAGTATGTCCTAAGAGCCTAGGAAGAAAGCTGTCACATGACCCAGAAATCCCACTGCTCGGCATGGACCTAGAGGAAAGCATAACCCCCCCAAAAAAAACCTACCCCGGACTTTACACAGAATATGAACACCTGGGGATTACATTTCAAACTAGAAGAACACTACCTGCCCAGTCAAGAATTCATAAGCGCTGCTATTTATTTAGGGATTCCATGAGGGCTTAGCAGCAAAGAACCCACCTGCCAATGCAGGCGACACGGTCGGGTCAGAAAGACATTCTGGAGAAGGAAATGGCAGCCCACTTCAGTGTTCTTGTCTGGAGAATTCCATGGACAGAGGAGCCTGGTAGGCTATGGTCCATGGGGTCACTAAGAGTCGGACACAGCTGAACATGCATGCATGTATAAAACAGATAACCAGCAAGGACCTACTGCATAGCACAGGAAACTTTACTCCTTATTTTGTAATAACTTATAAGGGAAAAGAATATGAAATATATATACCTTATATAATTTATGTACCATATAATATTTATGTATATTGTGCATTATAATACATAATATATAAATTATATGTCAGAAAGGTCCCCTGGAGAAAGAAATGGCAACCTACTCCAGTTTTTCTTGGCTGGGAAATCCCATGTTCAGAGGAGCCTGAAGGGCTACAGTCTATGGGGCTGCAAAGAGTTGGACACAATTTGGCGACTAAACAACAACAAATTTTACTAATATATTTAATGTATAATATAAATTACATATCACTTAGATATACATCTGAAACTAACACATTATAACATTATAAATTAGCAATAATTCCTTTTAAGAAATCATAATAAAGCCATGAAAACAGATAAAAGAGAACCTTGAGAGCAGAAAAATAAAATATAAAGAAATATTGGAAGAGTTTCCATGTTCATGAACTCCAATTTAAGATCAAACTTTCACTCAAAAATAAATTTAAATATATGTGTGTATATATACATATATATAAAGAGAAAAAAATTAATGGGTGATTTGTCTGGTATTTTGTCACTCTGGTTGCCAGGATTTACAACTCAACTGATCTTATTCTCTGAGGGAAAAAAAAAAAAAAATAGCGTACTCTCCCAGAGGAGGATGTAAAGCCCTTCCGTGAGTCAAAAATAACTGGTCCTGAATCAGATGTGCCCCTTTTGGAAACACAGCCCTCCAGGCTCCTCTGTCCATGGAATGGACATGGCTAACATGCGGGGACACTGCTGGGTCTGCATTTTTCTCATTTCCAAACCTCAGAGTCGTGGTAAAAATGGAATGACGTCACACATGAAAAGCGCTTCCTGTGGGAGCGGGGGCATCTGCTATTTCCTCATCTTAGGGTTCTGCCTAGTTTCTTGTGCAAGTCTGGTGAAAAAGATGTGACCTCTATGGGAAAAGAGCCTTCAAAAGAGTGGTCACATGTACGTGTATAACTGAGTCACTTTGCTGTACATCAGACAATAACACAACTCTGCAAGTCAACTCGACTCCGATAAAAAAATATTTAATCAAAAGAAGGGTGGAGAGGGTGGAACAAATGGAGAGAGTAGTATGGAAACATATACTACCAGGTGTGAAACAGCCAGTGGGAATTTGCTGTATGACGCAGGGAACTCAAACCGGGTCTGTGTGACAACCTAGAGGGGTGGGATGAGGTGAGAGGTGGGAGGGAGGCTCAAGAAGGGGACACGTGTATACCTATGGCTGATGCATGCTGATGCATGGCAGAAACCAACCCTGCTGTTAGGCAACTATCCTTCAATTAAAAAAAATAAATTTTAAAAAAATTTATTAAAAAAAAAAAAAGGTGGGTCAGAAGCCTCATGGAATTCCATCTCAGCAGTCCTGGTGACACAGACACTAAGCCCCAGGTGCTCAGTTGCTCAGTCGTGTCCGACTCTTTGCAACCCCATGAACTATAGCCCGCCAGGCTCCTCTGTTCATGGGATTCTCCAGGCAAGATGGGGTGGGTTGCCATTTCCTTCTCCAGGGGATCTTTTAAACTAGCATTGACTCAACTTGGAACAGAAAAAAGAGAAGACACTTAGATGAATGGTCTGAGGACATTATTCATCCACTCTGGCCCATGAATGACCAGAGCCGGCTTGCAATTCTACTATTTCCAAGGGACCTACTGACCCCTAACGCATTCTCAACAGATGGAGGCGGGGCCGCTAACTCAGTAAGGACGTGACCTTCGTTAGAAGCTCCCAGTAAACCAGCCACCCCCGTGGGTTCCTGCCCCCCATCCCTTCTAGGACACTTACGTCGGATCTCGTTCCGAGCCTTCCTCCAGAGATCATCCCGACTGATCTGAAGAAACAGACTCAGGGTCACGTCCCAGGCCAGTTTTCCCGGGTAATGCTTGCTCAACAGCTTTGACACGTTTTCTCGTGAAGCCTTCTTTAGTTCGGTCCACGGGATGGGCTCGAGTTTGAATTTCAGAGGTTCTTGCTTGAGGAGCTCCTTAAATTTCCAGAACTCTTCCTTTTTGAGCTCCTCCAGGTACCACAGCAAACCGAAGTCAGAAAAAAAGGATTCGGCCATCTTGCCACGGGATTGCGGAGCTGGGCTCCTCCAGCCGGTGCGGGGAGGGGGAAATTCTCAAAAAGAAGCAACAGGTGCTATGATACCTGGGAAGAAGGGTGTCATGATGAAGTTAAATCTCAACAGATGTGGACATCATATCATGCATTTCTTGTTTAAAATCGATCTTCCCAGCTTCACTTGGGGGGAGGGGGAAGTACCCCCATCCCTTCTCAACATTCTAAAATCACGTATGTGAATTCAGTGCTAGCAACTGAAAATGTGGCTGATACTCAACCAAATTCCCTGGACTGCAAGGAGACCAAACCCGTCAGTCCTAAAGGAAATCAACCCTGAATATTCACTGGAAGGACTGATGCTGAAGCTCCAATACTTTGGTAGGGGGAAATTCTCAAAAAGAAGCAACAGGTGCTATGATACCTGGGAAGAAGGGTGTCATGATGAAGTTAAATCTCAACAGATGTGGACATCATATCATGCATTTCTTGTTTAAAATCGATCTTCCCAGCTTCACTTGGGGGGAGGGGGAAGTACCCCCATCCCTTCTCAACATTCTAAAATCACGTATGTGAATTCAGTGCTAGCAACTGAAAATGTGGCTGATACTCAACCAAATTCCCTGGACTGCAAGGAGACCAAACCCGTCAGTCCTAAAGGAAATCAACCCTGAATATTCACTGGAAGGACTGATGCTGAAGCTCCAATACTTTGGCCACCTGACTCAAATAGCCAACTCATTGACTCAAATAGCCAACTCATTGTAAAAGACGTGAATGCTGGGAAAGATCGAGGGCAGGAGGAAAAGGGGGCGACAGAGGATGAGATGGTTGAATGGCATCACCGACTCAATGGACATGAATCGGAGCAAACTGCGGGAGATGGTGAAGGACAGGGAAACCTAGTGTGCTGCAATCCGTGGGAGAGAGGACTGTTGTATGGCAGAAGCCAACACAACATTGTGAAGTAATTATCCTCAAATTAAAAATAGAAATAAGAATACAAATGGAAGTCTGTGTTGCTTTGTTAGCATTGTTTGTTTCATGCAGGCAAGGGTCAGCCTCGAGATGTTTTGTTAAAAATCGGAACTACGGGGCGGGGGTGGGGGACAGGAAAATACCAGCAAAAAAAGTTGAGAAACATGGAGATTTAAAGAGGGAACGTGCTGGATACACAACCTCTCTGTGAATTTAAATGCTTTTCACTTTAGAACACCCTTGCCAAAACGAAGCGGGGGAGACCTGGCCATTTCTGGTACCCCTCTCTCTGGTCCTCTAAGCAACCCCCGACCTACAGTAAGCTCTGAGAGTGGAAAATGAAGGAAAAGAAACATCAGCGATAAGACCTCCTCACCCAGCGCGGTCCCCGGTCCTCCTGACTGGCACCCATCAGGGAGCAGCTGTAGAGCCTGGGGCGTCAAGGCTGTGCCTGCTCCTGATTGGTCACAAAATCTCCCTCTTCCCAGCGGCGGGCGTGGCTCTTGATTGACGAGTCTCAGAAGGTGATGGGAAACCGGGCTTGTTTTTCTACCTCAGGTGTGAGTGATCTTGCTTCGGGAGTTGCTGGCTCCTGGATATTCACTCCCATGAAGCTGTTCACAGCTCTCTTTCTACCAGCTCATCACTGGGCTGAACTGAACAGTCTCCTCTCACTACCGCTGATGGAAAGCGTGGAGACGGGGCTCGGGAACCTTCCGCTCATCCTCTGCGTAACTTCTCAGACGCTGTGTGCTTCCCAAGGGAGCCTATGGTGTGTGTGCTCTCAGCTTCCATAGCAGCACCTAGATGAAGCATTCATATATTAGGAAATCAACGAATATTCCTGAGTAAACTAGCTCTAGATGGAAAGGGCAGAAATTAGAATTAGCAAATGTCTTTTTCTATTGTGATAAGAACACTTCACGTGAGACCTACAGTCTTAAATGTTTTGTTTTTTTTTTTTAATCTATTACTGGTTGAATTTTTGGCCACACCCCTCAGCATGTGGGATCTTAGTTCCCTGACCAGGGATTGAACCCACAACCTAGGCATCAGAACCACTAGACCACCAGGGAAGTCCCACTCTTAAATATTTAAGTGTCTGACACAGTATGGTTAACTATAGGCATGTTTTGAATAGCAGAACACTGGAACTCATCTCGCATAACCAAGAGTTTATACCCACTGAACATTTACCCCCAGCTTCCTCCTCCCTCTGCCCCAGCCCTTGGAAACGCCCATTCCATTCTGGTTCTATGAGTCTGACTATTTTAGATACTTCATAGGAGTGGAATCATGCAGCATTTTTCCTTCTGTGGCTGCTTTATTTCCCTGAGAACCACGTCTTCCAGGCCCATCCATGTTTTTGCATATGGCAGAATTTCCTTCTTTTTCAGAGGTGAAGATTCCACCACAGGTATCTCTTGATACCACATTACAGTCATCATTGAGACTTGTGGGGACTTTGCCCCAGCGTCACTCTGATCACCATCACCCACCATTGACAATCATAAGCGTCTCCACCAGCTTTAACATTCACTGGATGCTAATACTGCAAAAGCCCTCCAGGTAAGAGCATTTTAGGTAAGAGCATTTCAGGCAAGATCTGATTGTCTTCAGCCCTCTGAAGCAGGTGGTATCATTTACACCCTCCCCGCTTTTCAAAGATATGTGAGGCCATCAGGTGGAGGCCAGAGTTTAGAACATCCCTACCTGGTTAGCCTTAATTTTAACCTTTCTTCTGAGCAGCCTCCCAGGCAACATCAATCCCCCTGGGAGTTTAGAGAGAGTGAGGCTGGATCAGTGGGCAGGTGTGGCTTCAGTTCAGTTCAGTCGCTCACTCGTGTCCGACTCTTTACGACCCCATGGACTGCAGCATGCCAGGCCTCCCTGTCCATCACCAGCTCCTGGAGCTTGCTCAAACTCGTGTCCATCGAATTGATGATGCCATCCAACCATCTCATCCTCTGTCGTCCTCTTCTCCTCCTGCCCCCAATCTTTCCCAGCATCAAGGTCTTTTGAAATGAGTCAGCTCTTTGCATCAGGTGGCCAAAGGATTGCAGTTTCAGTTTCAGCTTCAGCATCAGCCTTTCCAATGAACACTCAGGACTGATCTCCTTTAGGATAGATTGGTTGGATCTCCTTGCAGTCCAAGAGACTCTCAAGAGTCTTCTCTAACACCACAGTTCAAAAGCATCAGTTCTTCAGTGCTCAGCCTTCTTTATGGTCCAACTCTCACATCCATACATGACTACCGGAAAGACCATAGCTTTGACTAGACGGACCTTTGTTGACAAAGTTATGTCTCTGCTATTTAATATGCCATCTAGGTTGATCATAGGTTTTCTTGCAAGGAAAAAGAATCTAATTTCATGGCTGCAGTCACTATCGGAGAAGGAAATGGCACCCCACTACAGTACTCTTGCCTGGAAAATCCATGGACGGAGGAGCCTGGTAGGCTGCAGTCCATGGAGTCACTAAGAGTCGGACATGACTGAGCAACTTCACTTTCACTTTTCACTTTCATGCATTGGAGAAGGAAATGGCAACCCACTTCAGTGTTCTTGCCTGGAGAATCCCAGGGACGGGGAAGCTTGGTGGGCTGCCGTCTGTGGGGTCGCACAGAGTCGGACACGACTGAAGCGACTTAGCAGCAGCAGCAGCAGTCACCATCTGCAGTGATTTTGGAGCCCAGAAAATAAAGTCTCTCACTGTTTCCATTATTTCCCTATCTGTTTGCCATGAAGTGATGGGACTGGATGCCATGATCTTAGTTTTTGAATGTTGAGTTTGAAGCCAACTTTTTCACTCTCCTATTTCACTTTCATCAAGAGGCTCTTTAGTTCTTCTTTGCTTTCTGCCATAAAGGTGGTGTCATCTGCATATCTGAGGTTATTGATATTTCTCCTGGCAATCTTGATTCCATCTTGTGCTTCTTCCAGCCCAGCATTTTGCATTATGTACTCTGCATATAAGTTAAATAAGCAAGGTGACAATATATATCCTTGAAGTACTCTTTTCCCAATTTGGAACCAGTCTGTTGTTCCATGTCTGGTTCTAACTGTTGCTTCTTGACCTGCATACAGATTTCTCAGGAGGCAGGTAAGGTGGTCTAGTATTCCCACCTCTTGAAGAATTTTCCAGTTTGTTATGATCCACACAGTCAAAGGCTTTGGTGTAGCCAATAAAGCAGAAGTAGATCTTTTTCTGAAACTCTCTTGCTATTTCAATGATCCAACAGATGTTGGCAATTTGATCTCTGGTTCCTCTGCCTTTCCTAAAACCAGCTTGAACATCTGGAAGTTCATGGTTCACATACTGTTGCACAAACAAAACCTTGTACGCACCAGGATCCAAGAGAAAGGAGCAGTAACCCCACAAGAGACTGACCCAGGCTTGTCTGTGAGTGTCCAGGAATCTCTGGCAGAGGCATGGGTCAGCGGTGGCCTGCTGCAGGGTTGGGGGCACTCTGTGTGGCTGTGTGTGCATAGGACCTTTTGAAGGAGGTCACCATTATCTTCATTGAAAGTGAAAGTGAAGTCACTCAGTCATGTCCGACTCTTTGCGACCCCATGGACTGTAGCCGACCAGGCTTCTCCATCCATGGGATTCTGCAGGCAAGAATACTGTAGCGGGTTACCATTTCCTTCTCCAGGGGATCTTCCTGACCCAGGGATAGAACCCAGGTCTCCTGTATTGGAGACACACGCTTTAACCTCTGAGCCACCAGGGAAGCCCATAGTTTGGTCTCAGGTCAAACAACAGGGAGGGAACACAGCCCCGCCCATTAACAGAAAATTCAGTTCAATTCAGTCGCTCAGTCGTGTCTGACTCTTTGCGACCCCATGAATCGCAGCACGCCAGGNGAATGCAGAGGCAGGCCTGGTGTGGTACCCACTGCTGATCAAGGTTCAGTTCAGTCGCTCAGTCATATTCGACTCTGCGATCCCATGAACCACAGCACGCCAGACCTCCCTGTCCATCACCAACTCCCAAAGTCCACCCAAAGCCATATTCATTGAGTTAGGATGCCATCCAACCATCCCATCCTCTGTCGTCCCCTTCTCCTCCTGCCCTCAATCTTTCCCAGAATCAGGGTCTTTTCCAATGAGTCAGCTCTTCTCATCAGGTGGCCAAAGTATTGGAGTTTCAACTGCAACATCAGTCCTTCCAATGAACACCCAGGACTGATCTCCTTTAGGATCGACGGGTTGGATCTTCTTGCAGTCCAAGGGACTCTCAAAAGTCTTCTCCAACACCACAGTTCAAAAGCATCAATTCTTCTGTGCTCAGCTTTCTTTATAGTCCAACTCTCACATCCATACATGACCACTGGAAAAACCATAGCCTTGACTAGACGGACCTTTGTTGGCAAAGTAATGTCTCTGCTTTTGAATATGCTGTCTAGGTTGGTCATAACTTTCCTTCCAAGGAGTAAGCATCTTTTAATTTCATGGCTGCAATCACCATCTGCAGTGATTTTGGAGCCTAGAAAAATAAAGTCAGCCACTGTTTCCACTGTTTCCCCATCTATTTGCCATGAAGTGATGGGATGCCATGAAGATAAGGGTATAAACTGATAATAACTATTCTGGTGACCAAAAAAGCAGTTTACACTGAAGTTTTGCAGTGTTTATCTCTTTGAATCTATTGACCCTCTGGGAATCTACCCTATGTAAGTCATCAAAAGCTGTGTCCAAATACTCTTATACAATAATAACCACCAGGGCATAACTTACAGTCGCAAAAATTAGAAACAACCTCAAAATCCAATAATAGGAGAGTGGTTACATAAATTATGGTACATTCAGACAAGGATGTATGAGGTTGTCATTTAAAATATCTTTTCCAAAAACTATATAAAGACAGAATAAAATAGTTGACCTCTAAGCAACATTTGACTCAGCTGATAGACTTTTCTTCTAAAGATACTTCCTTCCTTAGTCTTCTGAGATGTCACATCATCTTAGTTGTTTTTCTTCTTCAGTGCCAGATGGTTCTTGGTCCCCTTTGTTCTCTTCTTAGATGAATAAGTAGCTAGTCAGGTAACCCAGGGCTTTCTCTTAGGGCCCCTTCTTTGCTCTGTTTTGCTTCCTAAATGATCTCAGACAATCCCTTTACTTTAAAAAGGTTGCATTTCTAAGTTGGTGATCCCAAAAGTTTTTAAATCTCAAGATCACCACTTGGATGTTAAAATGGTAACAACTGGGGTGACTCTGCAGAACTCTAGATTCTCTCCAAATTCCCACCTCCCTCCTACCCCAGTCTTTTCAGCCTCAAAGCATCGCACCATCATCTACTTAGAAGCTCAAGGCAAATACCAAGGGTCATCTGTGTGTCCTTCCCTTTATCATGTGACACACAGATCCTAGCAGCTCTGCCTCTTCATTTCTCCATCTCCACGGCCAGCATGCAGGCTCTCACCTAGGCCCCTGAGATAGCTTGTGATGAGGCCTCCCTGTTCCCACTCATGCTCCCATAGGAATAGACTCCTACAGCCTACTCTCCACTCAGCAGCCAACAAAAGCTCTTGACAATCTTTATCTCATCACATGCTTCCCCCTGTCAAAACCCACCAGTGGCTTATCTCCATCCAATTAAATGTACACGTCCTACCACAGTCTACTGTGGCTCAACGTCCTCCATGCTGCCTCTTTGCATCCCCTCTTCTTTCCATCCACAAGTTCATTCCCACCCCATGCTTTTATCCCTTTTGTCTAGATTCTCATGTGACTCCCTCTTTCTCTACACTCAAAAATCAACCCAAATCACCGCCTCTAAGGGGTTCACCCTGATACCATAGCTTATACATGGCCTCCCATCCCAGCCCTTATTTATCTCACTACTTGCTTAGGTTCTGCAGAGCACAGAGGAGGTACCTAATTTTGTTGAGCAGACAAATGCTAGGGTGAAAGTTGTTTTGTAAACACATGCTTACTCACTCTGCGTTTGTATGCAGATACATTGAGTGAAGACAACTGGGTTGAGTATGCTCCATGCGATGCCCCCACCCCCCAGGTCCATTCTTCCTCATGCCTGGGGAAGCCAACCCACTTGGACCACATCACAGACTCCCTTGCATCCTGCTTCCTGGTTAGGTTTGGTAATGGGAAGCATGGGCAGGAGACTGGAGTGCAGCTGCGGTGGGTGGAGGAAGCCACTGCTCTTGTTGGGGAGCCCTCCCCACAAAATACCTCCTTAGATGTAAGTAGAGTCTCCTCTCTTGGCCTCTTCAAGCCTGGGGGGCTCATCACCCCCACTTTTACCAGCCCCAGAGTTATGCACCACCCCAGAGTTATGCACCATTCCTTGGTGCATAAGGATGCACCTCAAAGTGGTCCCCAAGACTCTTTCAGGGTATTCAGGTTAAAACGATTTTCATAATAGCACTAAGATGTTATTCGTCTTTTGCACTAATGGTCAAAAGCAACAGTGGGTAAAGTGCCTTTAATAGAGCGAGTCCAATAGCGTCAGACTGTTCTGCTGCTAAGTCGCTTCAGTCATGTCTGACTCTGTGCGACCCCACAGACGGCAGCCCACCAGGCTCCCCCGTCCCTGGGATTCTCCAGGCAAGAACACTGGAGGGGGTTGCCATTTCCTTCTCCAATGCATGAAAGTGAAAAGTGAAAGTGAAGTCGCTCAGTCATGTCCAACTCTTAGCGACCCCACGGACTGCAGCCCACCAGGATCCTTTGTCCATGGGATTTTTCAGGCAAGAGTACTGGAGTGGGTTGCCATTTCCTTCTCCAGAGGATCTTCCCGACCCAAGGACTGAACCCGAGTTTCTTATGTCTCCTGCATCGGCAGGCAGATTCTTTACCACTGAGCCACCAAGGAAGCCCATGATGGATGCATTTGTCCAAACCCATAAAATGTACACCACCAGGAGTGAACTATAAACTACCGACTGTAGCTGATTATGATGTGTCAGTTATGTTCACCAATTGTAGTAAATGTCCTGTTCTGGTGGGGGATGGTTGATAATGGAGGAGGCTGTGGGTAGTTAGGGGCAGAGCAGGGAGTCTATGGGAAACTGCTGTAACTTACCCTCAATTTTGCCATAAACCTAAAATTGCTTTGAGAAAAAGTCTTAATAAAAACACAAAAACGAAACACACACCACAATAAAAAAAAAAATCAATATGTTTCACTTTTAAATGTCCTTGTTGAAAAAAAATAAGTCCTTGCTGATGCCATAAATGTACTAATCTTACTATGTTTCAACCCTTGAGTACATGTTTTTTTATAAATATTTTGCATGTCAAAATGAGAAGTATGCATGAAGTAGGATCACTGTCTCGATCTACATTAGTTGAGGATTAAGTTGTGTACTAAACTAGTCCTTTCTCTCCTGGATCACCATTTTCACTTAAAGAATGACTTGCAAACAATGGTTATCAGTCTTTTCCTCTAAAACGGACAAAGAGATTTTTCTCACTGATATTGTCTATTGCCAATGACAGAATTTTAGCTTTCAGGTAAAAATTAGAATTTTGTAAAACTTGTATCACCGCCATGACCTCATAGTTTCTTCTGGTGAGACGGGTGTTAAATATAAATTTTTTACTGAAATAGTTTGGGCTTCCCAGGTGGCACTAGTGGTAAAGAATCCATCTGCCAATGCAGGAGACACAGGTTTGATCCTTGGGTCGGGAAGATCCCCGGGAGTAGGAAATGACAATCCACTCTAGCATTCTTGCCCGGAAAATCCCATGGACAGAGGAGCCTGGCAGGCTATGGTCCATGGGGCCACACAGAGTTGAACATGAATGAGCGATGAGCACTTAGCACCAATATGTGATAGCTGATTTACAATATTGCATTAGTTTCCAATGTACAATATGGTGATTTGGGGTTTTTTTTTGCAGGCTGTATTTTGTTATAGGTTAGAAAATAAAAATTTTTTACATTGTATAGTGAAATGTGTCAACATTTAGAAGATGTACATAACTCAGTGAACCAATACTTTCTCTTTAACTCCAGCTTTACTGTGATATAATTGACATATAACATTGTGAAAGCTTAAGTGTACAATGTGTTGATTTGATTCACATATTTATTACAAAATGATTACCACAGTAAGGTTAGCCAACTTCTCCATCACCTCCCAAAATTGTCCTTTTTACACGTATGTGGTGAGAACATTTAAGACCTGCTCTCCTTGCAAATTCCAAATATACAGCATTGCTAACTATAGCCACCCTGCTGTATGTGAGATCCCCAGAGCTTATGCATCTTATATTTGGAAGTTTATACCCTTTGACTCCCACCCTCGGCAGCCCCTAGCAAAAACCATTCTGCTCCATTTCTGAGTTTGTTTTTTTTAGATTCCACATATAGACAGTATCAAATAGTATCTATCTTTCTTTGACATGTCACTTAGCATAATGCCCTCAAAGTTCATCCATGTTATTACAAGTAGCAGTATTTCTTTCTTTTTTATGATCAAATGATATACATCACATTTTTTAATCATTCATTCATGAAGAACATTTAGGCTATAGTGAATAATGCTGCAACGAATACTGCTGTGCAGATCTCTCTCCCAGGTGGGGCTCTCTGTCAGATCACTCAAAAGTGAGGTTGCTGGATCATATGGAAGCTCTATTTTTAATTCTTAAAGGAACCTCTATATTGTTTTCCATAGTGGCTTCGCCAATTTATATTCCCACCAACAGTGCACAGAGTTCCCTCGTCTACTCATCCTTACCAACAGATAAGCCTCTCATCTGTCTGATGAATAGACAACCTAAAAGCTATGAGGTGATATCCCACCATGGTTTTGATTTGCGTCTCCCTGATGATTTGTACATTGAGTATATTTTCATGTGCCTGTTGGCTACTTCTATAGCTTCTTTGGAAAAATGTCTATTCGGGTCCTCTGCCCATTTTTTAAATTGGATTATTTGGCTTTTTGGCTATTGAGTTGTAAAAGTTCTTTATATATTTTAGATATTAACTCCTTATCTGATATATGGTTTGCAAATATATCTCTCATTCTGTAGGTTGTCTCTTCATTTTAGTGGTCATTTCTTGTGCTTTTGATGTCATATCTAAAAAAGTGAGCCGATAGTTTCTAACAGATTAATATATTATTTTTTTAAAAAAAGGATTCGTGGATAAAATAGTCATTCAAAATATAAGACAAACCAATGGATTTTAATGTATCAATAAGAGCAAAAGAAAAGCTAAAAATTGATAACAGTTTCAGATTTTACATTGCAATTAGCCATCGAGAAAATACTACCTGTTGTATTTGATTGAAGTTTCAAAGAATACCCACATTTATCTGAAAAGGCAATTAAAATATTTCCACCCTTTTCCAACTCCATATCTGTATGAGGTAAGACTTTCTTCATTTACTTCCACCAAAATAACATACCACAACAGATTGAATTCAGAAGCAGATGAAAGGATCCAGCTGTCTTCTATTAAGCCAGACCTTTAAAAGATTTGCAAAAGCATAAAACTAGGCTACTCTCCTCACTACTTTTTTGTTTTGAAAATATCATTTTTCATAAAAAAGATTTATGTTAACGTGTGTGGTGGTTTTAAAACATGTCCACAGATGCTCCTCCCTTCAAGAGGTGGAGTCTAATCCCCTTCGCCTTGAGTGTAGGCTGGACTTAGTGAATCATTTCTAATGAACAGAATGTAACAGAAAGATGGTATGTGGCTTACAAGGCAGGTCATAAGAGGCACTGTGATTCCCTCTTTGCTCTAGCTCTTGGATCACAAGCTCTGCAGGAAGCCAGCTGCCATGTTGAGAGGATACTCAAGCAGTCTGAGGGAGAGGCTCACATGGAAAGAAACTGAGGCCTCTTGCCAAGAGCCTTATGGGTACGCTATCATGGAAGTGGATTCTTCAGCCCCAGTTAAATCCTGCTGCTGCTGCTGCTAAGTCACTTCAGTAGTGTATGACTCTGTGCAACCCCATAGATGGCAGCCCACCAGGCACCCCCATTCCTGGGATTCTCCAGGCAAGAACACTGGAGTGGGTTGCCATTTCCTTCTCCAATGCATGAAAGTGAAAAGTGAAAGTGAAGTCACTCAGTCGTGTCTGACCCTTAGTGACCCCATGGACTGTAGCCCACCAGGCTCCTCCGTCCATGGAATTCTCCAGGCAAGAGTACTGGAGTGGGCTGCCATTGCCTTCTCCCAGTTAAACCCTGAGGTGATCACAAACTTATGAGAGATCCTGAGCTAGAATCACATAAGCTAAGCTGCTCCTGGATTCTTGACTCACAAAAACTGTGTAAGACAGTAAATATGTATCTGTTTTTAATTCTTATAGTTTTTAAAATTAATTAATTTATT
Organism: Oreotragus oreotragus; assembly: GCA_006410675.1. Taxonomy (NCBI): domain Eukaryota; kingdom Metazoa; phylum Chordata; class Mammalia; order Artiodactyla; family Bovidae; genus Oreotragus; species Oreotragus oreotragus. The sequence goes on along the minus strand of SJYX01013853.1, from coordinate 46,309 downwards.
TGGCTGTGCCAGGTCTTGGCTGTGACATGAGGAATCTAGCTCCCTGACCAGGCATCACACCCAGGCTGCCTGCACTGGGAGAGCGAAGTCAGCCACTGGACCACCAGGGAAATCCCAATATTTATTGTTTTAAGTTTCTAAATTTTGAGCTCATCTGCAATGCAACAATAAATAACTAGTACAATAGTTAATGCTTATGTTTTAGTCAGTGAATACACATTTATTTTAATTCCTCAGTTTTAATTTCCTATATGGCAAATATTGATATAAAACTCATTTAAATAAGATTTCTTAAGAGTTCCCAGTTATTAATAACATAAACATGCCTTGAGACCAAAATGTTTGAAGACTATTGCCCTAAACTCTTTGCAAATTGCTTCTTTATTAAATTTTACTCAAAATACTCTATGTGAGAGCATCTTTTGTTTCCAATAGGACTCTGATGGATAGAACAATAACAAATAAATTTTTTTTGATATTTCAATGACTGTTGCTCTTCAGTGGAAGGATGAGCGATTTTATTTTCTTCTTAATTTTTTTCTGTCCCTTTAAAGTTTTCTACAAATAAGAATGCATTATTTTTATAATTAAGTGAAAAGAAACTTCCCTTTGTAACATCATTCAAAAGTGAAAGTTCAAACTGTGTTTTCTTTAGATGAGTCAGTGGTTGAAGCTCGGTGTGCGGGGCCCAGATGTCCGCCAACGCACCTGGGGGTTGGGGAGTGGTTTGTGGGAGCAGAGAGAGGGAGGCAAGGGGAAGAGGAGCCAGCATCCCCCACCTCCTCAGCCAGAATAGTTCTCTCATGTGTTTTACATATTGGGGTTCTGCACAATAGTTTATTTAAAGAAAAGTTTCCACTCTTTAAAAAAAGAAGCTTGAAAACCTTTACCATGAGAATAATAGCTGAAGAGTTAAAATCAGGCTGCAGAAGAATCACTCAACTTTTTCTTCAGTGTTTTTTTCAGGGTTTCCCTAAAGAAAGCCCTATACATTCTGAGGGAAGAACAGAAGGCCTGACAATTTCATAAAAGTTTGGTCGTTTCAAGAGAGGCTGGCTCATGTGACCATGGAAAGAAGTTACAGGTAGGGATGAAAAGGTTATCCAGGGACCACCCCCCCCAGTAGTAAGGGCCCAAGAGGACAGCAAAAACACGAGGGGCCTTAAGGCCCACAGAGACACAGATCAGAATCACAAGTGAATCGTTCTAATATTTTCTGGAAAAAACAAAAGCAAGAGGTTCCAGGACCACCCAGTGGTTAAAACCATGGGCTTCAGGGACCACAGATCTGGGTTCAGGTCTCAGGTCTGACACTTCAAACCTATGAGATCTCGGCAAGTGACACAGCCTTTCAGAGCTTCAGTAGAAACATACAATGTACAATTTCACCTGTAAAATGAGGTTTGAGAATGTAAAACAGTGAAGCCATTTTGCCAAACAGTTTGGCAGTTTCTTAAAAGTTAAGAAACTTAACTTTGGGATAGATTTACCATCTGACCCAGCAATTCCATTCTTAGGTAACTACCCAAGAGAAATAAAAACAAATGTCCCCAAAAGGACTTGCATACATTCAGGTATGACCTAAATCAAATCCCTTATGATTATACAGTGGAAGTGAGAAATAGATTTAAGGGCCTAGATCTGACAGAGTGCCAGATGAACTATGAAATGAGGTTCATGACATTGTACAGGAGACAGAGATCAAGACCAACCCCATGGAAAAGAAATGCAAAAAAGCAAAATGGCTGTCTGGGGAAGCCTTACAAATAGCTATGAAAAGAAGAGACGTGAAAAGCCAAGGAGAAAAGGAAAGATATAAGCATCTGAATGCAGAATTCCAAAGAATAGCAAGAAGAGATAAGAAAGCCTTCTTCAGTGATCAATGCAAAGAAATAGAGGAAAACAACAGAATGGGAAAGACTAGAGATCTCTTCCGGGGAAGGCAATGGCACCCCACCCCAGTACTCTTGCCTGGAAAATCCAATGGGCGGAGTAGCCTGGTGGGCTGCAGTCCATGGGGTCGCTAACAGTCGGATAGACTGAGTGACTTCACTTTCAGTTTTCTCTTTCATGCATTGGAGAAGGAAATGGCAACCCACTCCAGTATTCTTGCCTGGAGAATCCCAGGGATGGGGGAGCCTGGTGGGCTGCC
>SJYX01013853.1:9591-30868 GCA_006410675.1 Oreotragus oreotragus | reverse complement strand
TACAGTACTGTAAAGTAAAATAAAGTTAAAAACAAAACAAAACAAAACAAAACCATTTGATTGACTTCTATTACTACTGGCTTTCTCTTTGGTGAATCAAATGGAAAAATTAAAGGGTTAGGAAATCAAAATATGAGTTAGCAATATGAAGGGAGCCTTGAGAATTCTATTTTTACTTCCTTTAAAATCAATTTAAATATTAACTTTTTTCCAAGCTACTGCAGAATGTCGAAGATAATCAGTTCTGCTCTGGTCTTCATCTTAAAGGGCCCAGATGCAATTATAGGTCTGGAGTTATGGGTGGACTATTACCTATTTCCCCTAATTAACCTCCATCTATTTTGTTTTTTTATGGCTCCTTCTAGAAGTGGTGAGGGAAGGTATCTACAGTGAAAAAAATAAGTATAAAAAGGCACAGGTGTTACAATACTAAAGCACCCAGATGCAATTATAGGTCTGGAGTTATGGGTGGACTATTACCTATTTCCCCTAATTAACCTCCATCTATTTTGTTTTTTTATGGCTCCTTCTAGAAGTGGTGAGGGAAGGTATCTACAGTGAAAAAAATAAGTATAAAAAGGCACAGGTGTTACAATACTAAAGCCAGTAACAATATATATATATATACACACATATGGTTTGGAAATATAAAAACCTGACTCTCCCAAGAATCAAATGATCCTGTCAAATCCCAAATGAGAACTGGACTTCCTGCCAGAATATCTGGCCCCACAACTGAAGTTACGTATCTGTAAGAACCTATCTCTACATTTTGAAATGGGGAAATGATAACCCCCAAGCATCCCATCACAGAAAACTTCTGTGAGGATGGAATGAAAGAACATGCATGAACAAAAGCTATGGTGGAGATAAATAAAAACTGTGGGCACCAAAACCAAAAACAAGTCAGCCAGGAAACAAACTGTCTAATATCTGGTTAACCCTCCAATTTTTATTTTTAATTTAGCAGGGCACTCAAGACTACATCTTAGCACTCACCTCTATACACTGTCACCAAGACTGTTAATTAAGAAAAGAGCCTTTCTCCATCTCTACTTGAGGAGCAAGCTTTATTTAGTGGCCCTCAACTCTTTCGACAGAGGATGCTGAATGCTTACAGGAAGACTCACCATTGGCCTCCTGTGATGCTCTCCTGCCTTAGCCAGGAATCCACTTGGGAGAAAAAAAGATGGTGCTGTGGCAAAGCTAACCAGGTAAATTCAGAGAACTTAAAGCTGCCTTCATGTGTATGAGAAAATGGTCAGGAAAAAAACTGCAGGAAAATGGTGCTTCTTTTTTGCAAATGTTCAGCACCTGCTTCTGTTAAGTATTAACACCAAGCAGCCCTGTGTTATAATCTGGAACATTCAGAAGAAGGAGCAACGTCTATGTTTTTGCTATTTCAGTACTCTTTCATGAACTGCTTTTGCATTTCTGCACATACCCAGTACATTTTACTTCGTATTTCGTTAGTTGTTTTAGGCAGACACTTTTGACACCAAGCAAATGGGATTTCTTCCTTTCAACGACAGTTATGCTAAGTTCCCATATGGACAACTGTAGCTTCTTTGGCAGTTAATTTGAGAACTGTAAATTAGGGGGAACTACAGAAACATACGGTATTCACAGAACTGGCAAGAGATAATAATGAGGGGAGGAGGCTCAGATTCTTTGAACAGAGGGGGCTTTGGAGGGCAATCCTTACTCATCAGAGACCTTACTCAATACTAACCCCAAGAATTTGTAATGATTCCCAAAATTAACCCAAGAGCTGTGAAAAGTCTAAATGTGAATTGCTGCACATAAAAGTTAAATGTAGGAAGCTGTTTGTATTAGTCTGTTGATGAGAGCTCTACTCTATAGTTCACCTGAGATGAGGGCAGGCGTGGTTCTCATGTTGATCCTAAGTTGCAGTCTGAGCTGGTACCTCAGGACAAAGGACAACTATTCCTAATACTGTCCAGTACTGGTCAGGGGCAGGGCCGACAGCCGACCTTGAAAACCCAAGCATCTCGGTACCACTTCAGTCTCTCGGACTCTTCGCAGTTGAGAAGATACACCTTGGGCTGGGAGCAGCTTCATAGAGAGCTTTCACCTTTCTATTTCTGCCCATGTCTCCTCATCAGCCCACAAGCCCAGGCTGCTCAGATGTGTCCCTCACTGATGCCCAGGGTGCCAGTGACGCATATGCCAGCCCACCACGTTAGAAAGGCTGTCCCTTTTCTTTAGGACTCCAGTATTGCCCAATTCTAGGACCACATTCATCTATGTTGCACCCCGAGTTGGGCAATAAGCTGCCCCCCCACCTCCTTCCCAAGTTCTCTATTCTCCAGGCCTGGAGAGAAAGGGAGAAGGTAGAAGAGACGCCACAAGGCTCTGTCCTTCTCCCTTCCTGACTTGCTGAGCCTTGGAGTCACCCTGTAGTTTAGGGAGGAATGTTCAGGAACACTGATTCGGGCTTCAAAAGTCAAATCGAACCACTCCATCCATCAACTCAGCATATTGACAGTGGGCCCACGACTGCTTAACACCTAATGTGTCATGGTTAGTGATAAAGCAACACTCGTGGTCACTGATGCTGTAGATGAAGTGCAGGACCATGTCAACCACATTGTTCCCCTCTCCTGTAAACACACAGGCTCTAGCCACAGGCTTCAGACTGTTGCGACCTCTTGTTATCACACGAACCCTCAATCTAAAGCACATTTTTAGGAAGCAGTGATAAAAAATTTAATCAAAGCTGCTATAAACGTTCATGTGGAAGAGAACCAAGTTAACAGAATACTTTTTTTACTGGAAGAAGACTCATGGCTTTTGAATACATATAAGACAAAGGGAACTGTATCAAAGTAATGGCTGCCTACCAGACACTGCAAGGAACTTACCGGAGTAGCCAGGAAAGTATACTTTCTTTTTCTTTCTTCCCTTTGTTCAGTATGTTAAAACACTTTATTTATTCATTTTGGCCACACCACACAACATCTTAGTCCCCCCACCAGGAATGAAGCCCTGCCCCTTGCAGTGGAAGCATGGTGTCTTAACCACTGGACCACCAGGGATGCCCCAGGCTAGCATGCTTTCTAACTAGTGGGTCACTAACTGCAGGAAAAGGGGTGCTTCTAAATGTCTGACACATTTGCCTCAGTCATGATCTCTATCCTTTGCACTGACGTCCCTCCTACAGTCAAACTCTAGCCCACATCTCAATGTATCTCATTGGTGGTGGTGTAGTTGCTAAGTCGTGTCTTATTCTTGCAACCCCATGGACTGTAGCCTGCCAGGCTTCTCTGACCATGGGATTCTCCAGGCAAGAATACTGGAGTAGGTTGCCATTTCCTTCTCCAGGGGATCTTCCCAACCTAGGGATCAAACTTGGGTCTCCTGCATTGCAGGCAGATTCTTTACCAACTGAGCTATAAGGGAAGCCTGTGTATGTCATTACTTATTGTAAAAGAACAGATTCTGAATTCATAACAGAGATGCTCTGAAGGAAGAGGCAGAGACTGTCGGGCATCACTTGGAGGAGAATACAGGCCCAGCCCACGTGACCTGCAGCCTGGGGTCAATATCACACAGTACATCAAGGTTCTCAGGTTCAGAGATACAGGGAAGACAGCAGCAATTCCTGAGTGTCCTCCTTGGGGGGATGCCAAAGAGATAGTGACCGTCTTGAATCTAGGAATGGGACTGCAGGTCCACGCACACACGGGGCCTCTGCACAGACCCCTGAAAAGCTGTCACACCATCTTCTCCAGCAGCGTCCTCTTCACACAGTGCCACAAGCGATCTAGACACAGAAGAGGAAAAGAGAGTTCACTGACAAACGCTGGTTTTCCCATGCGATCCCCATGTGCACAGGAAGCAGCCCGGGAGACGTGCCACCAGTGTGGGCGGCCAAGGAGCCGTCGCTGACCTTGCTCTTTTCCTGGGACTGGAGGGCATTCCCCGTCCGCCCCTGCCCCCACCCAAGGTGCAGAGTCACCCAAGCCTTTCACCCGCTGAGCATCTGTGGCGCGCAGGACAACTTCCCCCCACGCCCCCTTTGACCCTCCTTCATCCCAGCTGTTCCTTACGGTTCCAACCCCCTCCTCCCTCCATTCCACTCATTTCTCAAAAATGACGGTCTCACATACCACACTGCTGAGAAGGAGAGGGAGGCGAGGACAATCACGACAGCCACGGAGCCCAGCCCCACGCCCAGCATCTGAGGCAGCGAGAGGGTGAGTGATGAACCTGTGAGGCGAAACCACCTCCTGAGCCCACAGCGTCCAGAATCACGGCCCTCCCAGGAGCTGCACGCCCACCTGCGCGCGCTCCGCATTAACCAGAGCTTGACCCTGTTTAATAAACCATCCCAAGAAGGCCCAGAGCGCCTCTGGGCCCCTTGAGCTGGCCCTGAGAACAGGGCATCGGGGAAACACTGTCCCACGGCACTTTTGAAAAGGGAGCATAAAAACTAGGCCACGTTCTAACTTGAATGTAACTTCAAGGGATAAAAGCTGATCTTTTGGGGGCACACAAATGCATATTTCTTCGTGTGTCCATCCTCCTTCAAGTCAATTACACTTGATCAGCTTTTATGAGCAGATTTCCTTTCCCTTGAGGAGGATGTCATTCTGACATCATTTGGAGTTTTGCTCCAAATATGGTAGTTTAGCTCGCTGGTCAAATACAGCAAACAAATCATCTCTGTTGAGTAGAGTCATCTGTCACTTTCCCCACACATCAATAAGGGTGCTACCTCCCTGCTCTGTTCAGCAGGTTGCCATGAGGGTAAAATAAGAAAACTGATGTAAAAACTCTTTGAAAGGCATTCATATGTTTTATTTGGGTGTGCCTCGCATGCCAACTCCAGGGAGATCCCTGGTTGTTAACGGGAAAACACCCACATTTGAGTCACACATTTGGGCCAAATGACTAAATCAGAGGATCATGTTCCAAACTAAAGGCCTCATTTTAATTTGCAAGCACTTACTTACCACTTATTATGTGCCAGACACTGATCGAAAAACCTCTCCTAACCACCCACTGGGTACCATAATAATAGCACCAAGTATTATTACACTGGGCACTATTATTATTCCCACTTTATAGAAGAAGAACCTAGACATGGAATGGTTAAGAAACTCCCCTAAGGTCACCCAGCTACTAAATGATAGAGCCAGGATTCAAACTCAAGCTGCCTGACCTTGGGGTCTTTGCTTGACCACAGCACCATGCTCTCCCAGTGCAGATCTGAATCCAGCTTTATCTGCAGCAGAGTGGCCCATATTCTCTCCCCAAAGTCAGGGGGCTCAGACCAGATCTTTCCTGCACAGGCTGATGATGCTGGGGCCTCGGGCTGTGGTAGTTCAAATTCCTCTTTGGAAGAACAAAAATCTGTACAACGGAGCTGCCAGACTTTAAGATCTCGGGGGGCTGACTGCATACATAGAATTAAAAAAATAATGCCAGCAAGCCATGAAATAAGTTTAAGGATGTGCAACCATTTCCAAAAATTTCCAGATGATTTCTTACAGCTGTCATTGTTGGAATATCAAATTACAGTCATCCCTTGGTATCCATGGGGGATCTTCTGGGGGCCCTCTCAGATACCAAAATCTTTAGATGCTCAAGTCCCTTAAGTAAAATGGTACAGCATTTGCTTATAACCTACTGTACATTTTAATTCATCTCTAGATTATGGGCTTCCTTGGTAGCTCAGATGGTAAAGAATCTGCCTGCCATGCAGGAGACCAAGGTTTGATCTCTGCATCAGGAAGATCCCCTAGAGAAGGGAATGGCTACCCACTCCAGTATTCTTTTTTTTTTTTTTTTTTTTTACTTTACTCTTGCCTGGAAAATTCCATGGACAGAGAAGCTTGGTGGGCTACAGTCCACGGAATCACAAAGAACTGGACATGACTGAGCGACTAACTATAATACCTAATACAATACAAATGCTATGTAAATAGCTGTAAATACAAAGTAAATGCTAGGTAAACAGTTGCCAGTGTGCAGCATAGTCAATCTTTGCTTTTTGGAACTTTCTGGAATTATTTTTTCTGAATATTTTCAATCCACAGTTCATTGAATCCATGAACGTGGAGTCTGCAGACACGGAGGGCCAACCATATTTCATTTTTCTGTACCCTCCTTTTACTGATGCCCCAGGCATATGCTTAGTCCACCCTCTAGGTAACCCAGCTGAAAACAGCAAAAGCAAATATCTGCTACTGTAAGTGGAGGGAAGCTTAAGAGGAAAAATAGCCCTTGAGCTTGAGACTCTCAAAACATAGATGACTTAATTCCCTGGCAGTGAATGTGGTGTATTTGAGAACAGTTCAATCCACTTAACCATTTCACCATGAATTCTGTGCTGTCTAACACAGTAGCCACTAGCCCAATGTGGCTATCTAAATCTAAATTAATTTAAACTAAATTAGATTTGAAATTCAGTTTCTACAATGAGGTACCACCTCACACCAGTCAGAATGGCCATCATTTAAAAAATCTACAAATAGCCAATTTTTCTCTAAAAGTCTTGCTGCTGCTGCTGCTGCTGCTGCTGCTGCTGCTAAGTCACTTCAGTCGTGTCCGACTCTGTGCGACCCCAGAGACGGCAGTCCACCAGGCTCCCCCGTCCCTGGGATTCTCCAGGCAAGAACACTGGAGTGGGTTGCCATTTCCTTCTCCAATGCAGGAAAGTGAAAAGTGAAAGTGAAGTCACTCAGTCGTGTCTGACTCTTCGCGACCCCGTGGACTGCAGCCCATCAGGCTCCTCCATCCATGGGATTTTCCAGGCAAGAGTACTGGAGTGGGGTGCCACCGCCTTCTCCATCTAAATGTCCTATGGACATCTCATAACAGCATATGAGACACAAAATGTATTTGAAATTTTGTGGGATATAAGATTGGGGCTTCCCTGGTGGCTCGCCTGTTAAACCCCAGTTTGATTTCGGGATTGAGAAGTTTCCCTGGAGAAGGGATGGCTCCCCACTCCGATATTCTCGGGCTTCTCTGGGGGCTCAGATGGTAAAGAATGGGCCTGCAATGCGGGAGACCTGGGTTCGAACCCTGGATTGGGACGATCCCCTGTATTCTTGCCTGGAGAATCCCCACGGACAGAGGATCCTGGCGGGCTACAGTCCACAGGGTCGCAAAGAGTCAGACACGACCAGGCAACTAAGCACAGCAACTAAGCACAACTAGGCACAGGGTATAAGATTAATAGAAATCTATTTTATTTATTTATTTTTTAATTTGCAATAGAACTTTTTTTTTCTTTTTCTTTTTTTTTTTTTTATACATTGACATGAATCTGCCACAGGTGTACATGAACTCCCAAACATGAACCCCCCAGGTTTATGATGTCTATCTTCTTTGTGAATTGTACCTTTTATCATTAAAAATATTCATCTTTGTTTCATTTAAAAATAAATAAATTTAATTTAAAAAATAAAGAGGAAATTCTACCAATAGATCATACTGTAAAAAAAAAAAAAGCCTACAAATAACAAATGTTGGAGAGGGTATAGAGAAAAGGCACCCTTCTATACTGTTGGTGGGAATTGATACAGTTCTATACTATAAGTTGGTATACCCACTGTGGAAAACGATATGGAGGCTTCTCAGAAAACTAAAATTAGAATTACCACATGATCCAACAATCCCACTCCTGGGAATATACCCACATAAAACTATAATTCAAAAAAATACATGCACAGCAGCACTATTCACAATAGCCCAAACATGGAGACCACCTAAATGTCAATGGACAGATGAACAGAGATGTGGCACATCTATACAATGGAATACTACTCAGCCATAAAAAAGAATGAAAAGATACCATGTGCAGCAGCACAGATACAACTGGAGATTATCACACTAAGTGAAGTGAGTCAGAAAGAAGAAGACAAACATCACAGGATATCCCTTACATGTGGGATCTAAAATACAGCACAAATGAACTCATCTACAAAACAGAAACAGTTTCAGAGACATGGAGAATAGACCTACGGCTGCCAAAGGGAGGGAGAAGGATGGACTGGGAGTCTGGGGTTGGGAGATGCAAACCACACATTCAGAATGGACAAACAACAAGGTCCGATTGTACAGCACAGGGAACTACATTCACTCTCCTATGATAAACCAGAATGGAGAAGAATATAAAAAAGAATGTCTATATGCGCTTAACCGAGTCACTTTCCTGTACAGCAGATTGGCACAACATTGAAAATCAACTATACTTCAATTTTAAAAATTTGAAACAAAAATTCAGTTTCTCAGTCACACTCTTTTAAGTGCACATTTCAAGTGCCCAGCAGTCACATGTGGTGTGTGGCGACCACGCTAGACAACACACTTTTAAAACCTTTCTGTCACTGCAGAAATCTACAGCCTGGCGTGGCTCAGATCTCTACAACCAGGCTGAGAGCCGCGTCATTCTACTGGAGACTCTCCAGAGGAGCCAGCACAGCAAAAGCAGAGTAGACACACCTTTTGCTAAAGAGCCAGGCAAACGATTCCCTCAGAAAGTGTTGTCAAGAGACTTTCTAGAAAAGCACGCATACTGCTTGGCTACTTTTGCTAGCATATTGCTTGGCTACTTTGGGTATTCAGAAGAAAAAGGTCTTCACATTTTTAAGAAGCTATATTATAAAACGGGAGGAGGGTCTCTGATTAAATTAGAAATTAAGAAAGAAAAAATCAGGAGTGACTTGAATGACTAGATATTAAAACAGTGCAGTATCAGTACAGGAAAGAATACATCGGAACAAAATAGAAAGCCCAGGGTCTTTCGTGGTGGTCCAGTGGTTAGGAGTCTGCCTGCCATTGCAGAGGTCACAGGTTTGATCCCTGGTCTGGGAAGATTCCACATGCCTTGGGGCAACTAAGCCTGTCGGCTACAACTACTGAGCCTGAGCTCTAGAGCCCAGGCTCTGCGACAAGAGAAGCCCCCACAGTGAAAAGCCTATGTACCACAGCAGACACAGTGCAGTCAAAAATAAATAAATTTAAAAAGATTAAGTAAAAAGCCCGGAAAGAGACACAAATATATAAAAGAATTTCAAAGCTTGAGTACTGCAGTCAGGTTGACCAGGTCTGTACTGGGCACTACCACTTCCCAACTGTGTGACTTTGGGCAAGTTATTCAGCCATTCTGAGCCTCAGTTTCCCCACTGAGGGATGCTCCAATAATATAGGAATTGTAGCCACAGTACCCACTTTATGAGATTATTGTGAGAAATAATTGAGTTCAGACAGGTGAGAACTGTGCCTGGCACACCATAAGCAATTGCAAATGTTACTGTTGCTAATATTGGCATGATTCTTGCTGGTAGAACAGCTCCTGGTTCTATGTCTTTTTTTCTACATTGTACATATACTCTGTGAACCTGAGTCAATCCAATCATGGTATAGCCACATGCTTCTTTAGGGACTTCCCACATTAATTTTTTACTGAGAAAATTTACAACCAGCCAATGGGTATTACATTTTTCAAAGCTCTGCCATCTGGCTAACCCTCCCTTCCATGATCTCATGTCATTTTTCTTCTCAATCACTTGTAGGATATTCTTTTAGAAACCCAAGTGAGTGAATGATGTGCATATCCTAGATTCTCAGCGACTCGCTCTTTAACCAGTTAATCCATTAGGCTTAAACCAGTCTCTGTAGGGTGGCTCCCCGAAGAGGTACAGGGCTCAGAAGGAGTGACAGGGCTTCCCTGGCCTCACCTTAACCTCTTCACTAATGGAAATATCACAGGTGCTGAAGAATCCGTTTAAAAGGCCCCATTCCTACTCTTAGATTTTTGTGACAGCTTGAGGACTTCCTATGGTTACAGACTTTTTTCATGAATTTACACCAGCAGGGTCATTTTCTGAAAGCAACAATTCTGATCTCCAAAAGGTACAAATAATGGCACTGTGAATTCTATTTAGTGTGTTAAATTTCTCTCTGCTATTCTAGGGTTCCCTTGCTTGAATCCCCGGAGGAGTGCATGCGTGCATGCTAAGTTATTTCAGTCGTGTCCGACTCTGTGCGACCCTATGGACTGTAGCCCACTCTACTCCTTAGTCCGTGGGATTCTCCAGGCAAGAATACAGGAGTGGACTGCCATGCCCTCCTCCAGGGGGTTTTCCTGACCCAGGGATTGAAGCCGGATGTCCTGTCTCCTGCATTGACAGGCGGGATCTTTACCACTAGCGCTCTCTGGGAAGTCACTCCTGAGAAGCAGAAGATGGCAAAGGAGATCAAAGTAGAAAACTAATTTAGAGAAAAATAAAACCTGATGAATCAGTAAAATTATTGAATTCATCCTCTCTTGCGGCTTAACAAGTTACCATAGACTTAGCAGTAGCACCCATTTATCAGTTCTCAGTTCCACGGGTCAGAAGTTCAGGCACATTGACTGGGTTCTCAGCTCAGGGTCTTACAGGGCTGAAAATAAGGATATCCGGAGGTCTGCATTTCCCTCTGAAGTCTCTGGAGAAGAATCTACTTCCAAGCTCATGCAGCTTGTGGGCTAAATTCAGTTCCCTGTCATTATAGGACTGCTGCTGCTGCTGCTAAGTCACTTCAGTCGTGTCCGACTCTGTGTGACCCCATAGACGGCAGCCCACCAGGCTCCCCCGTCCCTGGGATTCTCCAGGCAAGAACACTGGAGTGGGCTGCCATTTCCTTCTCCAATGCATGAAAGAGAAAAGTGAAAGTGAAGTCGCTCAGTCTGTCCGACTGTTAGCGACCCCATGGACTGCAGCCCACCAGGCTCCTCCGTCCATTGGATTTTCCAGGCAAGAGTACTGGGGTGGGGTGCCATTGCCTTCCCCGTTGTAGGACTGAGGTCCCCATATTATTACTGGCTGTCAGCCAAGGGCTGCTCAGCTCCTATAGGCCGCCAGCATCCTTGCCATGTGGCCCTCCCCATCTTCAAAGCCAGCAGGAGAAATCATTATATCAAATGCATGTCTCCCTTGGAACCTCCAAATTCCCGTCTCTGACTTCTGCTGCTAAGTCACTTCAGTCATGTCTGACTCTGTGCGAGCCCATAGACGGCAGCTCACCAGGCTCCCCCATCCCTGGGATTCTCCAGGCAAGAACACTGGAGTGGGGTGCCATTTCCTTCTCCAGTGCATGAAAGTGAAAAGTGAAAGGGAAGTCGCTCAGTCGTTTCTGACTCTTCGCGACCCCACGGACTGCACCCTACCAGGCTCCTCCATCCATGGGATTTTCCAGGCAAGAGTACTGGGGTGAGGCGCCATTGCCTTCTCCCTCTGACTTCTAGACACAGATTTAAAGGGCTCACATGATAAGATCAGGTCCACCTGGATAATCTCCCTATTTGGGACTCCAGTTACATCTTTAAATACTTTCACAGCAACAACTAGAACAGTCTACAAATAAGTAAGAGTAGGTGAGTGTACCCCAGGGACCAGGAATTTGTGAGGCTGTATTATTAAGAGAATACTACCTACTACAATTATGAAGGTTCAAAATGAGTGTGTGTGTATGTATGTATATATAAACATGCACAGCATATTCATACATATACATACCCACTAGGCTTATATCTGGATGTCAATCTTCTCTGGCTTATTTGATAGTATCGCACCTGCTATGCTTCATTTTTCATCAGACTGTACCACTAGTTCCCCAGTAATCATTCAACCCAATCCAATAAAGTTTGGTTAAATACCTACTGCTTACCAGGCACTGCGCTCGCTCTTCAAATACTGTCCCTCAAGGGTATGAAATCTAGTGAGAAAAGACAAGTGCACCAGTGGCTTGAAAGTATAGTAGAATGGCTAAAGAGGGAGGGAGAGAGATCCTGTCCTGCTGAGGAAATCTTTAAAGTGTCAAGGAGAAAATGGCATTTGATTTTAATCTTGAAGAACAGGAGGGACTGTAATAAACAGAAATTGCAGGAAGATTATAGGGTGATTCAGGTGAAAGTAAGCACAGAATCATGAGCAAAGACATTCAGGAGAGAAAAGAAGGGACACAGGCAGAGAAGTATGGGCACATTGGTTTAAATGGAGAAGAATGGAGATGCAATCAGAAGGGCGCATCGCTGTCCAGCTGAGGCCTTGGACACCAGACTAAGATGTACTGGCAGGACTTCCCTGGCGGGCCAGAGGTTAAGAATCTGCCTGCCAATGCGGGAGACTCGGGTTCGATCCCTGGTCCAGGAAGATTCCCCCCTCCTGCAGAGCAGCTAAACTGCACCACAGCTACTGAGCTGGCACTCCACAAAACAAATACCGCCATGAGAAGCCTGTACTCTGTAAGAAAGAGTAGCCCCTACTCACTGCAACCAGAGAAAGGCTGTGTGCAGCAGCAAAGACGCAGCGCAGCCAAAAGATACGGACATAAATTCCCCCCAAAGTAACGTTTAAAAAAAGAAGTAGTGGAGAACTCTGGAGGGACCACCAGGGGAAATCAGAAAATCAGTACTGCACCTTATTAACATGTCAGGCGGCAGGGTAGGCTGGAGGGAAGAGGGAACCCCTGAACACTCTTGTGGGCGATAAGAAATAGGCTTGGCCAGTCGTCCAAAGGCCTCTGCTCAGGAAGTGAACACAGAAATGACAGAGAGGCCTGCCCAAGTGCAAAATGTGGGCTAAAAGAGAAAGACGAGGAGTCACAAATGACTCAGAGGTTTCATGCCTGTGACCAAAGAATGTTCCCTGATGAGAATGTACACTTTCTCATCATCTCACATATCAGATGATCTTGTGCTATGACTCAAGAAAACACAGGCTCAAGTCCTTTGTGGCTGGAAAGGATCGCAGAGATCTTGGAAGAAGGCACTGTAGAACCAGCCAAGTTAAATACAATTTACAAGACACTCGACTGATTACGAGCAGGACTCGGGCAAGGGAGCTCAGGCCTCAGCTCCCTTGATGGGTTTCCCATCAAACCCACTGCTGGCTCCCTGGTCATCATCACAAAGCCCTCTTAGGGGAATGTATGAGAGGTGAAATAGCATAATTCATCAGCGGGCAAAAGCAAGAATGGAGCTGTTGGTTGGCACAAGTGAACCGAAACAATCTCAGTACTAATTTAGATCCTAGTTCTCTCCAGATTACTTTCTGAAAAGGCAGTCTCCAAAACTTCTGCAAAAGGAGACTGCCAGGTGAGTGGCCACCTGGCAGTATAGATGTATCTGTGCGAGCGCTCCCTTCAGAATTCTTTCAACATCACAGTGGGTTTTCTATTATCTCAGAGCTTTCTAGTAGCTTGTATTTAAAGGTTGAAATTCTCTTTCAATATGAGGGGGAAAGGGTCCTGCCAAAAACCACTTAGATATTTCCAAAGCAAAATCTTTCCTGTTAATCTCGGTAAAATGACCGTGGCCAGCTCTTTGGCCATACCTTCTATCTAGTTTGAGTTTGTTACTTACACCAAACAGCTGTGGAAAGTAGTAGATTCTGGAAGCTATTGTTTCTGAAGGGCCTATCCACAATGCTTGTATGCCTCCACTTTTCGGATAGAAGCACCTCTTTTCCTTGCAGGAACTCCTTTCTGCCCTCTAAGCTTTTGGGAATGGACTGGTAGAAAAATTTCCAAATGTTGGAATGTGTGATTGTTTCTTGTGGCCATCATGCAACTCCAAGAAAGGGGGCTTAGCTAACCAGAAAACAGAAATGTACCAGCGCACATCTTTGTTAAGAGAGGCCCTCACTTGTGATGCTAAGTGAAGTTAAATCAGACAGAGAAAGACAAACGCGGTATGATCTCAATGACACATGGAATCTTAGAAAGCTGAAGTCACAGAAACAGAGTAGCATGGTGGTTGTCAGGGGCTGGGGGGTAGGGGAAATGAGATATTGATCAAAGGGTATAAACTTCCAGATGTAAGATGGGTAAGGTCTGGGGATCTAGTATATAGCGTGGTGGCTATAGTTAACAGTACTGTATTGTACACTTGGAAGCTGCTAGGAGAGTAGATCTTAAATATTCATCTATACACAGATCATATATATATATATAAATTACATATTATAAGGTGATTATGTGAGGTGATGGAGATAGTAACTAACCTCATGGCAGTAATCATTCTGCAGTAAATACACGAATCAAATCACACTAAACACCTTAGGGAGTGAAGTCGCTCAGTCGTGTCCGACTCTTTGCGACCTCGTGGACTGTAGCCCCCCAGGCTCCTCTGTCCACGGGATTCTCCAGGCAAGAATACTAGAGCGGGTTGCCATTTCCTTCTCCAGGGGATCTTCCCAACCCAGGGATCGAACCCAGGTCTCCTGCATTGCAGGCAGACGCTTTAACCTCTGAGCCACCAGGGAAGCCTGGTAAACACCTTAAATTCACACAACATTATATGTAAATTATTTTCACAAGAAAACTGAAGAAGGAGAGAGAGGCCCTCACTACCTGGCAATATACAATCCAAGACGGCTGATGGTCAGGTAATGCTCAATGCCCAGATGAAAAGCCATGTGCGCTACCCTTGATGGAAGTTGGTGTGATGAGAGATAAAAAGATGGGAAATGAGTTTAGGGGATAAGCAGACTTCCCTGATAGCTCAGTCGGTGAAGAATCCACCTGCAATGAGGGAGAACTGGGTTTGATCCCTGGGTTGGGAAGATCCCCTGGAGAAGGTAAAGGCTACCCACTCCAGTAGTCTGGCCTGGAGAATTCCATGGACTATATAGTCCATGGGTTACAACTGAGCAACTTTCACTTTCAGACAAATGAAGGAAGCTTAGTTCTCCAGGTTCCTTCCAATCATTTCCTGCTAGGTACCCTCCACCGACAGGGTAACACATCCCCCAGTTGTAAAGCACCACCTAGTGGATCCCTCCGGGAAGCAGGGTGATGCAGGCTTTTCCTAACCAACCCAGCCTATTGTTTCATGCCGCTCTGAGGTGAGGGACAGATGTAAGGAGTTAAACTGATACTCCAGGCTACAGCAGAATTCCTCAGGCAGTTGCTAGGATGCATGAACCACAAGGAAAAGGTCCAGACTCAAAAAGGTCATAAACTTGACAAGATTTCTGGTATTAGCTACAAATTAATGGAATTCCTATGAGTCAAATCCAGTGGCTGGCTGCCCTCTGGTTCACAGAAATGTCCTGCCAGGGAAATCCCAGCCTGATGAACAAGACCTGTGGTAGCTCAATCCCTAAGGCAACTCCTCCACCCGGATCACTGCCCCCCAGAAGCAGAAGGTTTGAGCTGTAGGGTCCTCAGCAGGCTCCTCCCCGCTGCATCTCTAGGGAGAGCTCTGGAGCAAAGGGACAAGGTGCTCCCCCATCAATCAGGCAGAGCCCGAGGCAGCCAAACTGACTGAGCAGGTGACCCATTCTGCTGCCAGCCCAGGAGAGGCTTGCTTTTCCTGTCCAGCAGGATGGGGTCATTGGAATTGGTCCCCGGGCAACTGCACGGTTCTTTTGCAGGGGAAGGCCGGGGCTGGGGGCGGGGGCGGGGGACTGTGCTGGGTCTTGGTCACAATGTGCAGGCGTCTTTAGTCGTTGCATTTGTTTAGTTTTTGGCGTCTCTAGTTGCAGTGCATGAGCTCTAGAGTGCGGCAGGCTCAGTAGCTGCGGGGCACGGGCATAGCTGCCCTGCAGCATGTGGGATCTTAGTTTCCCAGCCAGAGATCGAACCTGTGTCCCCTGCACCAGAAGGCAGATTCTTGACCACTGGACCACCAAGGAAGTCTTGCACAGCGTGGTTCTTTATCTTTTCTTCCCTCTTTTTAATGATCTTGTTTATTTAGTTAGTTATTTGTTGGCTGGGCTGAGTCTTCATTGCATCATGAGGGCTTTCTCTAGTTGCAGCAAGTGGGGGCTACTCTCTAGTTGCAGTGCACAGGGTTCTCGCTGCAGTGGTCTCTTGTTGCAGAGCCCGGGCTCCAGTGAGCACGGGCGTCAGTAGTTGTGGCTCACAGGCTCAGCTGCCCCACAGCATGTGGTATCCTCCAGGACCAGGTATCAGACCGGTGTCCCTTGTACTGAAAGGCAGACTCCTAACCACTAGACCACCAGGGAAGCCCTTTTCCTCCTTTCTAAATGAATGTATTTATTGTGACTATCCACCTTTCCCTTTCGTATCATATATGGTGATTTGAGAACGGTTTAATTTGCTATTTAATCACAGATTGCTAAGCAGATCATGAGAAGCACATCTAGATTAAGTAAGTCAATAGGAATGGATCATCCCTTGGTCTTGGACCTGGATTTAATACAGATCCACCTTTGGACTGTCTTCCTCTTGGGTTCCATTTTTGGTTATATGGAGGATAATTCCACTTTCTTAATGGAGGATGTTTTTCTAAATAGTGTGTGTGCGTGTGCATGAGAAGTAGCCGAATGGTTCAAAGTAGTGGACTGTCTGTAGCTCTTTGCTTTGGTCTGTCAGCATGGTTTGCTGGTCCTCCTTTCCTGAAGGGGATCATACGCCCCTCTCAATGCAACCCTGTGGGATTGCCCATCACACTGATCTGCACCCCCCAACCAGCCACGCCAGTAAGCCCCAAACCCCAGGTAGGCTGATCACACTACCCCATCTCCTCTTAACAGTGATTCATCCAATGGATAGTCACCTGCCTAGGAGAACAGACTCCTGGAACTGAAAAACTGCCTGTCCCCACTGACGTGGCTAACGTGGGGCAGCTGCTGCCCATCCTGCCCCAGCATGTAGTTCACAGTAGAAGAAAGTGAAGCCAGCTCACACTTAGAAACAGAGGAGACAAGAGACAGTGAGAAAGGGAGAGTCCTACTCGTGGTGTTAAGAGCCCCGTCCCAGTCCTGGTGACACCACTCGGGTCCTGATCCCATGCGCTCCCACCACCCCCATCCTTTTCAGCTATGGCCAGTCTGAGATATGCTTCCATCACCTGTGACAGTTTAAAAAGAAATCTCATTAACAGACACTTGATGCTGCCGAGAGAACTGAGGAGAACTGAGGACAGAAAAAGTTTTTACCTTTTACATGAGCCCAGACCGCACAGGCACTTCTTCTCACCTGTAAAGGAAAGTAAAGCAACATAGATAACTGGGCGGCGTGTGATGTCCGTTTAAATAATACACCTTTGCCCTCCAAGTTGCAGGGCTTTATCTCTTATTTTGGACAACATGATGTTTAATGTCTCATCCTGGGGACCTACCTGGTGGTTCAGTGGTTAAGATAGCATCACCAGCTCAATGGACATGAATTGGAGCAAACTCTGGGAGACAGAGGAGCCTGGCATGCTGCAGTCTATGGGGCCACAAGGAGTCAGACATGACGTAGCGACTGAACAGCGAAAACAATCGTGCTTAAGACTCTGTGCTTCCGCTGCAGGGGTTGCTGGTTCAAACCCTGGTCAGGGAAGTAAGATTCTGCGTGCTGTGCAGTGTGGCCAAAAAAGAAGTCTCATGCAGCTGTAACACCTTGCAATTTAGCCTTATGATCACCAAGCGTTCAAAGGGTCTGGCAGGGCAACAGAGACAGAAGGGAGCCTGGGAATGATGACCCTAAAGCTTTCCAATGGCTCTCAGGAAGTACACACTCCAGGGAAAGAGCAGGCATGGCGGCGAATTCCATTCCCCTTGCCAGCTCCCAGCAACTGGCACTGACTGCCTGGAGAATAACGTTGAAGAGGATTCCAAGGTCACATCCAGGTTCAGCAAGACATAGTGATGCATCTTATAGGCAAGGCTATGAGAAGGCTTGGGACATACAGATACTTCTCTAGACGACGGTTGTTGAGCTCAGTTGTTCAGTCATGTCTGACTCCTTGTGGCCCTGTAGACTGTAGCCCACCAGGCTCCTCTGTCAGTGGAATTATCCAGGCAAGAAATACTGGAGTGGCTTGCCATTTCCTCTTCCAGGGGATCTTCCTGACCCAGGGATCGAACCCCCTTGTGTATTCTGCATTGGCAGACAGATTCTTTACCACAGTGCCACCTGGGAAGCCTTGCATCAAGTGCATTTAATAAAAGATAATATGCAAGAATAAAGTGAAGGATATATTTCAAGATCCTGGGAAAGAAAAAGGACTTCAAACAGCAAGACTGTTACTAGGGCACTGAGTGTATTAAAGGAGAGACATTGACAGGGCCAGATAAAGAAGCTGCTGCTGCTGCTGCTGCTAAGTCGCTTCAGTCGTGTCCGACTCTGTGCGACCCCATAGATGGCAGCCCACCAGGCTTCCCCATCCCTGGGATTCTCCAGGCAAGAACACTGGGAGCTCAGTAAAATATAGTGGCTTGATCAGATGTTACATTTTATGAAACTCACTATGGCAGTAGTATGGAGCAAGGGTGTAGGCAGAAGAGGCAAGACGATGACTTAGAAAATTGCTGTTCAGACAGAGATGTCAAAGCTAAACTGTGCTAATGAAAGAGAGAACAGGATGGTTTTAAATGGCATTAAGGTGACATAACTGACATAATCTGATAATGGACTGCACAAGAAGGTAAGAAAAAGACAAAAATTATTCCTAGATTTCTGTATTGACTTCCCTGGTGGCTCAGATGGTAAGGCATCTGCCTACAATGTGGGAGACCTGGGTTCAATCCCTGGGTCGGGAAGATCTCCTGGAGAAGGAAATGGCAACCCACTACAGTATTCTTGCCTGGAAAATCCCATGGACGGAAAAGCCTGGCGGGCTATAGTCCATGGGGTTGCAAAGAGTCGGACATGACTTCACTTTCACTTTCACTTTCTGTATTGGCAACTAGGAACATGGTAATGTTATTTAGTGGGGCAGATACATAAAAGGGAAAACAAAGAGAGGGGACTGGAAAAGTCATTCTTCCCAATTTACAAAGCTCTAGTAAGGGCAGTACTGGCAGGTTTGAAATGGCAGTACCAGCTGACTAATACGCCCTCCCAGAGCAAAGTCCTGGCCTGAGACAGCAGCTCTGGGCAATCTCTAATTGCACACAGACTCTACTGCCAGCATTGTCTAAGGCTAGAGATACCAAATCAGGATCTCCAGGTGATAATCTAGCAAGGAGGCCTTGTCTCAGTCATAAAGACCTCTGCAACAAGTTAAGGGCAATATATTCTGGACTTCAGTCTTTCAATTCTTAATCCCTACATAATTGTCACAAAACACCCCCAGATCTTTCTGCTACCTGGACATAGTCTTAGTTTTATGTCACACATGATAATGGCACATTTGACGTGTGTCCTATACAAAATTTAATAGCATGTTTCAGTTTTAAATATGTGTTGAGCCTTACACGCAAGATGCCTCACATTCATCAGTCAAGAGATGTTTCTATTGATAGAATTTTTCTAGTTTTCATTGCCAACCAATATGAGTTGATATCAAACTTTGAGCTCTCCTAGGGCAACCATGACAATGCTCCTTCCAGAAGCTCTTCCACCCCTGACTGATGGACCCAGCTCTGGCTATTCTGCTTGTCCGGCTCATTATAATTTTTCATTCCATAAAGAGTATACATGTCTCATGTTTCCATGTTTCTCATGAGTTTCCATGTCTCAAGAAAGAACCACTGCTAGAAACACACAGACTCTCTAAGGATTGAGAGATGAGAGTGGAGTTTACGCAATAGCCAAGGAAGTAACGGAAGCAGAAAATAGAGCCAGAAAATAGTGCTGAGCATAATCTGCCCCTCCCTCCTGCTGCTTCCCAGAGGATGAGGGAAGGCAGCAGCCTGGCAGGAGTACAGGGAAGTGGCAGAAAGATCTCGATGTTCCACTCCAGCTCAGGCTTCCGCAATGCAATGGGATGAGGGCATTCCATAAAGCTTAGGAAAAAAAACAAATTCAGTCCAAACACAGATCCAAACAGGTTCCCCCAGCAAATTCAGAATATCCAGATATCCAAAAAGGTTTCACCTGCCCCTCCTTTATAAAGTGAAAGGGTTCAATACATGTTTATGGTTCTTATATGCAGTGTTCATCTCAGATACGGGGAAAACAAATGTTCGAATATTTAAATTTCACATGAAGAGGAAAATATCAAATTCACAAGAGTTTTTAAAGAAATATACCTCATTCCATTCACTTGTGATTCGTAATATAATGCAGTAATCGTGCCCTGTTTTCAAGGGTGCATTATAATATTTCCCATAGTACAGCCTGTCTCCAATAGATATCTCCATGGCATCATCAGGAATATCCTTGGCCAGCAGTTCTGCAGTCACGTATCCACTGGCCTCAGAAGCTTTGCTAAAGAATGAAGCAGCCTCTTCAGAATCACAAGCAAATGTGCTTTGGAGGGCCAAGGGAAGCACTAATACCTGATATGAACTGTAAGAGAAAAGAAAATTCTATCAGACCCTTGCTTGGGTATATGTTGGGGGGGGGGGTCATATATTCATTTATTCACACTTACTGAGCACCGGCTATGAGACCAACACTTTGCTAGATGCTGGAGATACAACACTGGATAAAAGTCCCTGCCCATGTGGGCTTCACGATCTGGCAGCTCCAACAGTCATGGAACTCCAGTGGGAACCAACCGTATTCATGCTTCATGACACTGGGGGGATGGTCTCTCTAAGTTCTGGCTGCAGATGGCTACCTGGGAAACTGCCTGGAGCATACGTGTCATAAAGTTGATCTAATCAGTGATTTTTCTCGTGGGCAAACAAAGTCCAGCTGGGGAAAGGGTTTAGCAGTCACATGGAGGCCTATTGCCGACAAGAGTTAGGGCACTAAGTCTGCCAAAAGGCTCCACATAATCACATGAGGAGCCTCAAACAGAACTCATGTGACGGACACTCCCTCCAGTTTATGGACTGATACCAAAGTTCCTATGGAATGAATGAGAAGCACGGAGTGCAAAGTCACCGTGAACTCATCTAGTCTGACAATATCCTTCAACAGCTGGAAAGGGAAAATCTTGCATGTTTCCTACATGTGGACAAAGAAACACACTAGCAGTCTGGTGTCATTTTATCATGTTTCCGTATTATTTATCCCACCAAACAGAAAATCTGTCAGCAAAAGAAAGTGCAAGAACAAAAACCCTCTGAGGATAAATCACATCTTCCTTTCTATTCCCATCTGCTTGGGCTCATCCCCTAGGAGGTTTGGGGACGTCTGCTTTCTCTATCAGGCTTGATAGTAAGGACTTGAATGATTTACTCTAGCATTCTTGCAAATCTTTGCACAGTTCTTTGGCTACAACTGACTCTCCACTGATGTTTCTTGAGTTGAAATTTCAGTAAAGAAGAAAAACGTGCATCAGCATCAAATATGATGAGGATAATTTCCGAAGCTCATTAGCATATGTAATTCTTTTTACCAATAAGTATACACTCCCTGCTCCACATTCCTAATGCCCCATCTCCTGCTTCCTAAGAGCCCATGA
>SJYX01013852.1:198132-225719 GCA_006410675.1 Oreotragus oreotragus | reverse complement strand
CCTCTCAGTATATCCCACAGAACTTATGAGTAATGATGTATGAGGCATCAGGCAAGGAGAAACATAAGATACTATTAGAGGTAAAAGATGAAGCCTGTTCAGTATAGAGGAAGCACCCTAAGAAGATCTCCTTGATAATGTCAAGATTAAACACTGGTTATGAATTGCAACAACTTTAGCATATAGAGCCAGAGACTTGCTTAAGTCCTCTTCATCAATTATCTCTTTGATCTTCATAATATCCCTATGAGGTAGATACTGGTATTACCCCAATTTTATAGAAGCTGAAACAGAGATGGCTAATTTGCTAAGTGTCACATGGAGCTGAACAATGGAACTAGTATTGAAAATCAGACTGATCTGACTCCAGAGTCACGGTTCTTTATCATTTTATCAGCCTCTCTTTTCTATGGGTTCTTATAACTGCCCCAATTCAAGCTGGTTACCCACCTGGTAAAAATAGGTGTGGAGATCACTTCTCTCCTTCTAAATGGTAATTCTGGGACTTGGGTGTACACCTGTCTCCCAGGTAGCATTAGTGTGTTATTAACCTGGGCTACAGGACCTCCTTTAACTTTGCAGGCCTATTTTCCATCAGTTCTCTATACAAATCTTATTCTCTGGACCATGAGAACTTACTCCAGGCAAGGACTGACCTTTCTCAAATCAGCACCTGTGCCAACATCACTCCTATCAAATGCAATGTCTGAAGTTGATCTCTGGCTATTGAAATACTAACAGTTCTTGAATGCAGTTCAAAAGGCCCTTCCTCAATCACGTCTCTTACCATCCTAAATGGATATGATTTTTTCCCTCTCTGAGGTTTCAGAGAACTCACTCTACACCAGTAGACGACACATTTGACTTTCTGCAGAGAATTTATATTTGCAACCATGTTTTTATCTTCTATAGCAACTAACATGGCTCTCTGTGAATTATACATGACTGCTAGATATCTGTG
The DNA here is from genome assembly GCA_006410675.1 of Oreotragus oreotragus. Lineage (NCBI taxonomy): Eukaryota > Metazoa > Chordata > Mammalia > Artiodactyla > Bovidae > Oreotragus > Oreotragus oreotragus. The sequence goes on along the minus strand of SJYX01013852.1, from coordinate 224,758 downwards.
AATGACTGAATCAATACTAAAACAACAATAACCTAGCATGTGTCTGTGTGTGCATTAAGTGTACAAGCTGAAAACAACATTGGTCGAGTACATTTGAATTTGAATTTTGAAAAAACACGGCAATGTCATAAGTCCCACCATTTGTTTATTAAAACTACATAAAATAAAATTTAACACTACTACTGAGTAATGTGTTTCTAGAAAGAAGTTGTGTATCTATTCAGATTTCTCTTACCTCTATATGGGAATTTGACTAATAAAAAACAGTAGGCAAAATAAATGCTCTTAAAAAATAGTTTAGAAAGCAGCTCACTACTTATCCTAGTTATGTAAGGCCTTACTTCTATCTGGAGTGAGATTAGTCATTTACTCTAGAGCTAGTTGCTTTTCTGAAAAAGAGATGTATAAATGTTACGAAATATGCTAGGTTCAGAGTGAACAGGTGAATCTAGAAATGGGACCAAAAATAAGCTCCAGAAAAGCAAAAGATACACAGAAGCCTGGGGCTAATCAACACTTTGGGAGAAAACCAAGATTAGTGACATAACAGAACACAGTCATCAGTGAAAATGGAGATGAATGAGACTTTTCAGACATAAGAAAGAACAAACCAGATTTAAAAAGGGTAAGTGACGCTCAAGTTGTGCCCCATAAAACTCAATTGAGATGAGAGAAGTCACCTGTGGGGAAGAAGCTTTGGGAACAGTGTGAGGCACGAGACAAGCACAAGATCAGGGAATAAACGTCCTACTGCCAGAAAACAAGGAAAATGAGAGCACCAGGCACTAGATGAGCAGCCAAGATAGCGTCGATGACAAGCAAGCCTCAGTATGAAGCAGCTCAAGAGGCCTTGTAAGAACTTCCTGCTCCTGAGTGTGGCCAACTCAGGCTCCAAGTGAATTACGCTGGGTGGATGGTAAACAGGTTGGCAAAACCAGAGGGAAAGGAAGCAGAATTTAATTTAGTTAAAAACAAACAAAAAATAGAATGAAATGGCAACCCACTCCAGTATTCTTGCCTTGAGAATCCCATGGACGGAGGAGCCTGGCGGGCCCCAACCGGTGGGGTCACAGAGGGTGGGACACGACTGAGAGACTTCACTTTTCCTTTCACTTTCAGGTGGCATCAAATCGCAGCTTCACTATGTCTTAGTATATAAACTTGAAAAATTATTTTACCTCTCCTAGTCTAAATTTCCCTAAAGAGGGATAACAACATATCCTATCTCATGTTCGTAAAAGAATCTTTATCAGTCATTTAGCATGTAGTAATTACCCAAGTTCAGCCTTCGTTGGAATTTGTTAGGCTCTTTCGGAGAAGGGCATGGCAATCCACTCCAGTATTCTTGCCTGGCGAATCCCATGGACAGAGGAGCCTAGTGAGCCACAGTCCGTGGGGTTGCAAAGAGTCGGACATGACTGAGTGACTAATGAATGAATGAATTACCCAAGTATTGACTATCAGTGATCATAAATGCTGTATAGTTAATTTATTAAATTATAGTTCTGGAGTTTAATGTATCTAATATTAGTTTTAAATTTGGCTTCTGTATATACTGTTTCTGTTTTATGTTTTGGATATTTGGCCCCGAGGCATGTGGGATCTTAACTCCCAGTCAGGGGTCGAACCCTCACTTTCTGCAATGGAAGTGAAGTCTTAGCCACTGAACTGCCAGGGAAGTCCCTGGCTTCTGTATATAGTTCCACAGATTTATTATGATGGGTGCCCTATGATCCCCTAAATATTTATGTGAAAGCACCTCGATCGCACAGGGTTAATGCTCAGTACTGCTTTGGTGTTGCTTACAGATGGATGTGGTTGTATGAATGCATTATTTTGAAAATATAAAACTTACAAACAGATTTACCATCATGATCCAAAACCTATTCTATAAAGTTATTCTAGTTCCTTCAGTGATAATTAAATCTCTCTTGACTATGGCAACTTTTGCATTACATGAGTCCAACTGAGAATTTTTTTTTTTTTAATGGCTGAACGCCCTGTTTTGGTTCTACCAAACCACAAAACATGAAACCACGGTCTAAGTCTAAAACATCACCCTCTGTGGTGCGGAATCCTGCAAATAGAGTCACTGCCAGGCCAGCTTTTTGTCTGATGGAGCCAATCCTTTTCTCTTCCAAATGACATCCTTTTGAAAAAGGATGAAAAGCATGGTCAATGATCCCTGAGCGCTGACCTGAAATGCCCACAACTTAAAGCCATGATAATGAGAAACAGGAAAATGGAAACTCACAACAAGAAGCTAGAACTCAAAGTAACATGAAACGGACTTCTTATGATTATTTTTTGATCTAGTATTGTTTACGTGAAGTAACAGACCCACAAAAACAATCTGAAAGTCCAACTAGTTACATGATATGGATAAAAGCAAGTTTTTCTTCTTCAGTCATAATCTACTTAAATTTATGCCCAATAGTTCTGGAACTCAAATGAATAATTTTATGCACCACCAAAAGTAGCACTTAAATTATCTCAAGCCCTCTTTTCAAAAATCAAGTTGAAACACTATCATATTAAAAGCACAATGCTTAATCTTAAATGCTATACCACTATTTTTAATGCTTTTTTGTATTATTTTTCAAAACTCGGAGAATTAAAATGACCACTCAGGCTGTAAAGTAAATATTCACCTAGTTGATACGTGTCCCATTAAGCAGCTCTGAAGGAAAAGCAGTAACTGCTCACATACTGAATGTATTGGTTTGGCCAACCCAATGCTTGGGTTCCAATACCTCATTTCATCTTTGCAGCCAACCTATCACGTTGTTAGTTGGTAGGCTGGTTAGTTGCTCAGTCATGTCTGATTCCTTTTGCAATCCCATGGACTATAGCCCAGCAGGCTCCTCTGTTCATGAGCTTTCCCAGGCACAAAAACTAGAGTGGGTTGCCATTTCCATCTCCAGGGGATCTTCCTGACCCAGGGACTGAACACACATCTCCTGCTTCTCAGGTAAATTCTTTACCATGGAGTCACGTGGGAAGTCCAGCCTATCAGGTAAATACTAGTAAAAGCTAGGCAGAAAACCCAGTCATTTTTTTACAGCCCATTCTCTTAACCACTATATAAATTCTGGGTAAAATCTGGCTTTTTTTTTAGGCGGGTGGTTTGCTTTTAAACCTACTTGTAGTAATCAGAACCATCACAACTGTGACGTGCATAGTGTGTGGCAGTTACATCATCTATTTGCTAGGATATGCAACAATAATTTTAGGTGGCCTGAAGAGGTCTAATCAAACTCTGTGAGCGATTAATACAATGATCAGAATACTAATGGCGAATAGGGAAATAGTTAAGGCATGCCAAAATCATGAATGGTGATGTAATACACAACTGTGACGTGCATAGTGTGTGGCAGTTACATCATCTATTTGCTAGGATATGCAACAATAATTTTAGGTGGCCTGAAGAGGTCTAATCAAACTCTGTGAGCGATTAATACAATGATCAGAATACTAATGGCGAATAGGGAAATAGTTAAGGCATGCCAAAATCATGAATGGTGATGTAATATTAAGTTATTTGGCAACTGCTAACAATGATCAAGGTTACAAGGAAGCAAAAAATAGAGTTTATGTAAGTAGCTCCATCAGGAAAATTACTGGAATAAAATTAAGGAAACCATTGTTTTAGAAAAGGTCATTGAGAGTGAAGATTTTGAATATGAGTGAAGAGAAAAAAAAAATCCAGATCAAGGAACAAGGGATAAATATATAACCATATATAACTTTTTTTCTTACATCCTTTTATTTTAAGGCCATTTCAAATTTCTACCTCTCTGCTCCAAATTAGTAATCATGTTCCTCTGAGGCCCATGTCAACCAGCTGCCAACTTCGAGACCTTCAGCCCTCCAGCAATTCCTCCTTTTCATCAAATTTCATGCCCAGACCACAGTTTTCTAAACTCAAAACAGTTTTTTAATTTCACTATAACTATTTGCTAAACCAGTCAATCTTAAGGGAGATCAACCCTGAATATTCACTGGAATGACTGATGCTGAAGTGAATCTCCTGTATTTTGGTCATTGATGAGAACAGACGATTCATTGGAAGAGTCCCTGATGCTGGGAAAGATTGAGGACAGAAGGAGAAGAGGGCTTCAGAGGATGAGATGGCTGGATGGCTTCACCGATGCAATGGACATGAACTTGGACAAACTTTGGAAGACAGTGAGGGACAGCCATCTTTTTTTCCTTCAGAAAACTAAGATCATGGCATCTGGTCCCATCATTTCATGGCAAATAGATGGGGAATCAGTGGCAGGCTTTATTTTTGGGGGGCTCCAAAATCACAGTAGATGGTGACTGCAGCCATGAAATTAAAAGATGCTTACTCTGTGGAAGAAAAGTTATGACCAAAGTAGACAGCCTATTAAAAAGCAGAAACATTACTTTGCCAACAAAGGTCCGTCTAGTCAAGGCTATGGTTTTTCCAGTAGTCATTTATGGATGTGAGAATTGGACTATAAAGAAAGCTGAGCAGAGAAGAATTGATGCTTTTGAACTGTGGTGTTGGAAAAGACTCTTGAGAGTCCCTTGGACTGCAAGGAGATCCAACCAGTCCATCCTAAAAGAAATCAGTCCTGAATATTCATTGGAAGGACTGATGCTGAAGCTGAAACTCCAATACTTTGGCCACCAGAAGCAAAGACCTGACTCATTTGAAAAGACCCCAATGCTGGGAAAGATTGAAGGCAGGACGAGAAGGGGATGACGGAGGATGAGATGGTTAGATGGCATCACTGACTCAATGAACATGAGTTTGAGTAAACTCCAGGAGTTGGTGATGGACAGGGAGGCCTGGTGTGCTGCACTCCATGGGGTCGCAGAGAGTCACTGAACAGCAACAATTTGCCTGTGGTCTTGTAATATAACAGATGAGAGGGCTGAGTCCTCTTAGCTCTATCATTTATTAGCAGTATGACGTTGGATAATTTACCTAACCTCTTTGAGCTCATAATAGAGATACTCATAGTGCAGACTTCATAGTTATTATGAAATGAAATAATGTATGTGAAATGCTTCACACAATGGTTGGTACTTATTAAGTACCAGTTAAAGACTTATTGAGGTAAGTCTTTCAGAATCTTACTGTTTGCTGGTAACGACCTTTGGTCCTTTGATCCATATATTACCATCTTATCAACTTCTCCCCATCTTCATTTCTTTCACAACCTTGGAGAGGAGAGGGAAGGAGGTGAGGATCAGTCTACAGACACAGAGGTAGGAGGCGAAGGGACTGACTGCCATAATGTCTCACTTCCGTCTTTGACATGGAAAGGAAAGCTGCAGCTGAGAGAAAAGGTGGTGGAGATTAGGAAGAAACTTGAAAAAGTTCTCAGCTTTGAACTGTCCATAGGGAATGGGAAAGTTACACACAGACACACAGGAGGACTGAGCTCTGAGTCAAGAGCTGAGGAAGGATTTTGTTAATTTATCACAGTTTGAGGTTTAGGTGATCCTTCCCATTGGAGGGTCAGCATCACGATTATAGGAAAGGATGTGAAGAGGACTCCAGGTTATAGCCTGTCTGAGGGGGTGTAAATACAAGAGGCCAAGACACCTGAGGGCACTAATTAGAGATGTACTGAAGACAAAGGGGCAGATTGATATCTAGGTTATAAAATATCAAACTTTTATTAGGATGTTTCCTAATCTACTCCAAGTCACACCAGCACAGACAGCTCTAACTTTTATATGGCTTTTCGCTCATCTGAAGATAAACTTGGAAAGTCCAGAAGCTAAAAAAATTATCAAGAAGGCACCAAGTAAGCATGTTAAAGTGTTTAGATTTTCTACAATCTTGGAAGATTGAAGGTGTCATTCCCTTTTCTCTGGAGATTTTCTACAATCGTGGAGGGGTTGAGATCATTCCCTTGTCGCCAAGCTATTTCACTCCTCTAGAGCTAGAAGACTCTAAAAGAATGTTGGGTTAACAAAAAATATCCATGCAGGGAAGAGGGGGAAGCAAAACTAGAAAATGTTGAGAAGTGAAACTCTGTAATATTTCTTAAAAACAAGAATTCTATATCTGATCACCCCCTTCATTTGGGCTTTATATTAGGTGGCCAAAAGTTCGTTTGAGTTTTTCTGAACATTGGTAGATGGGTTGGCCAACCCAGTATTTCAAAAAGCATTTCTTGTATCTTATACTCTGCTGATAGATTCAGAGACCGTCCACCCAGAGATTCCAATCTTATTTCCAAAGCACTTCTCTCAGTAACCACAGGGTTTAGTCATGGTTCAAACACATCTTGTTGTGCCCCAGAGATTCTACAGTGATCTTTGTGACCATATTCAGCTTTGTTGGTCCTACCCAAAGGGCATAATCACCAAGAATGCAGAGTGTTCACCAGAAAGCCCAGGGGCATGGGGATCATAAAAGATCCCTAGAGGGAAAACAGTTAGTTTATACAAAATACTAAGCTTAGAGGGACATGATTTTCATTTAAAGAACTAAGACTGTAGAACTAAAATGTTCTGTGTTACTTTATTCAAAATAAAAAATGCACTTTCTTTATAGTTCTTAACCTTTAAAAACCATAGTTTTGGCTTGAAAATCATCAGGCATAAATGAAAATGGAATTTAATGAAATGTCATATTTTATAAATTTAAGTGATGCGACCATATGACTTATCTGTTAAAATTAAGCTGCTGGGTTCTTTCTGGTATGAAACAAGCTCTGCTTTATTTCATGTGTTAACCATAACTGTGTAATTTTATTTTTCAAGAAGCATGAGATGGAGAGACAAAGAAGGGAGGGCCAAACTCCTTGAGTAATTCGACTGAAGCTGTCATGCACAGGCTGAATCGTTCCCATTGTGATTGATGTTTATTTGTAGTTCATGCTTCGTTCTTATACACAAAGGAGTCACTGCTGGTGAATTTAAAAAAAAATAAAAAAGGAAGCAGACAATCTGCTACCTTTTCTGTCATCAACATTTCCAAATTATGATCGAGGGCCAAAGTCTAATTTTCGGCCTTCAGATGTTAATACTTAGGAATTTGCTGTCCAAATGGATGACTCCTGATAGGAAAATGTTTGGCAAACAGATGAGAGACACTGAAGCCTATAGTCTCTGAAATGAAACAACCTGGGTTCAAACAACCAGGTCGTCCCTCCATAGCTCTTGAGCTGGTCAATTTGCTTAGATTTTTTTCAGTTTCCATTTCCTTATCTATGTAGTGGGGAAAATTATAGTATATTCCTTTTAAGATTGTTAGAAGGGTTTAATGATATAATGTATACACACACACACATATATATATATTCACTGTTCTTAGCATGTTACTGCAGCTGCTGCTAAGTCACTTCAGTCATGTCCGACTCTGTGCGACCCCATAGATGGCAGCCCACCAGGCTCCCCCGTCCCTGTGTGTATATGTGTGTATATATATGTATGCATTATATCATTAAACCCTACTAAGTTTTTTTCTATTTACCATGTTCTTAGCATAGTGCATGGTAAATAGAAAAAAGCTTAGTAGGGTTTAATGATATAATGCATACATATATCTACACATATACACACACACACATATATATACACACTGTTCTTAGTACAGTGCTTGGTAAATAGAAAAGAAAAAACTTGGTAAATGTTAACTACATTATATTAATAATATGAAATGCTAACTCTAATTTTGCCGTTCTGACAAATATTTCCACTAACTGTTTCAAAGCTGTAAGCATGACAAAATTTCAGGTCAATTTCAAAACAAACTTGTCTATCAGAGCCAGGATGCTTACTTACAGCCAACATCCAGAGTTATCCTGCCAGTTGCTCTTCCAGCATCATTGACAGCAACACACGTATAATCACCAGCATCCAAATCTTGAGTTTCTTGAATCTTCAAAAGTCCCAAGAGAGGGTCAATAATGAGGAATGTTGAGGGCTTCAGCTCAAGATCCCCTAAGTAAGAATGACGGGAGAACGATACACAGTTAAGGGTTTCAATAGTTTGCTATTGATCTGACTGCAAAACTTCTGAAGAAAACTGATGGTAAAGTTTTTAAATCCAAGTGTCTGGCACAATGCAGACACTTAAACAATGCTCATGCAATGAAAGAAGGAAATGTTTCTTGATAATGAGCTGATTTAGGCCTATATAATTCCACAGGCTAACCTATAACCAAAAAATCAGGCTCTAAATGAATTATGGGCAAATATTTCTTACTGTGTGTGTGCCTAAATGAGAACAAACTCTTTNCCCCGTCCCTGTGTGTATATGTGTGTATATATATGTATGCATTATATCATTAAACCCTACTAAGTTTTTTTCTATTTACCATGTTCTTAGCATAGTGCATGGTAAATAGAAAAAAGCTTAGTAGGGTTTAATGATATAATGCATACATATATCTACACATATACACACACACACATATATATACACACTGTTCTTAGTACAGTGCTTGGTAAATAGAAAAGAAAAAACTTGGTAAATGTTAACTACATTATATTAATAATATGAAATGCTAACTCTAATTTTGCCGTTCTGACAAATATTTCCACTAACTGTTTCAAAGCTGTAAGCATGACAAAATTTCAGGTCAATTTCAAAACAAACTTGTCTATCAGAGCCAGGATGCTTACTTACAGCCAACATCCAGAGTTATCCTGCCAGTTGCTCTTCCAGCATCATTGACAGCAACACACGTATAATCACCAGCATCCAAATCTTGAGTTTCTTGAATCTTCAAAAGTCCCAAGAGAGGGTCAATAATGAGGAATGTTGAGGGCTTCAGCTCAAGATCCCCTAAGTAAGAATGACGGGAGAACGATACACAGTTAAGGGTTTCAATAGTTTGCTATTGATCTGACTGCAAAACTTCTGAAGAAAACTGATGGTAAAGTTTTTAAATCCAAGTGTCTGGCACAATGCAGACACTTAAACAATGCTCATGCAATGAAAGAAGGAAATGTTTCTTGATAATGAGCTGATTTAGGCCTATATAATTCCACAGGCTAACCTATAACCAAAAAATCAGGCTCTAAATGAATTATGGGCAAATATTTCTTACTGTGTGTGTGCCTAAATGAGAACAAACTCTTTGAAGCTATGTCGGGAGATTAAGAAAGAGTGGAAGGTATCACTGCGGCTGTGAAAATGGAAAAGGAAGATGAAGATCGAAACAAAATTTCTACCATCTTTGTAACAGGATGAATTTCAATTACCCAGGAAATAGTTTGGAGACTATGGGTGTTCTTAGTTTGGCTAAATGCCCAGGTTTCTGGTTTGCTTCATGTTCTCAGTCAGATTTTGTCCTGTGAGAGGTTTAAGCTGCCTGAGGGGATTCTAAGAAAGGCTAAGGAACCACAGCTGGCTAGAGAGCATAGGAAGGAGCTTGTTGAAAGAAAAAGAATGGATGAAGAACTCTTGGAAATAGCTGGAGAGGACTGTTGTTATATTAATCTCCCAGGATACCTCTACTAATACTTTAAGTCAGAGTTATAGGGTTTGGGGAAGAAGCAGGTAGGGAATAAATGAGAGGATGCAACCAGATAATGAGTTTGACCTCAGTGTGAGGGTAGAATAACCCAAGAAAGATGACTTAGGTCTGGGTTGCCTATCCCTGTAACACCTCAGATCCTCTGAGAACCATTTCTATTTGAGGGCAGGCAATGCCTCAACAAATCTGTAAGCTGAGTTAACCTATCCTTAGCCTTCCTTTCCTCCAGGGTTTTTCCTTACCTAAGAATGAAATTAACCAGGATGACAAGTATCATAAAAAAAATACCTAGTACTGGAGACCCGGGTTCGATCCCTGGGTCGGGAAGATCTTCTGGAGAAGGGAACAGCAACCCACCCCAGTATTCTTGCCTGGAGAATTCTGGGGACAGAGGAACCTGACAGGCTACAATCCATGGGATCTCAAAGAGCTGGGCACAACTAAGTCACAAACACTTCCTTAGTGATGTTTAAGTGACAGCTTAGTGTTCCTACCTCTTTTGCTTCTTTTTTGTAAAGAGCAATGTCAAACTTTTTGTGGGGATCCTAAAAAAATTCCAGGAGGTTTAAAGGCCATTGCTCTTAGGGTTTCACAGCATGCCAGATGTCAAGTCTGAAGAAGTACTCTCCAAAATGCCATTTACTGGCTTGGCCACGTGTCTTGAGACTGAGGACTACAGAAGTAACTCCCTTAGCTTCTTAAACTAATTTTTATTGGAGGACAACTGACTTACAAAGTTGCGTTAGTTTCTGCTGTACAGCGAAGTGAATCAGTTACACATATACACATGGCCACTCTTTCTCAAATTCTTTTCCCATATAGGTCATTACAGAGTATTGAGAAAGGCTCCTTGTGCTATACAGTAGGTTATTAGTTATCTATTTTATTAATATATACATATATTAATAATAGTACATATACGTCAATCCTAATCTCCCAATTTATGTCATCCCTCTGTCTCCCCCTTGGTAACCATAAGCTTGTATTCTACATCTGTGTCCCTCAGCTTTTAACAGGTTAAAACCCTAGAGCTCATCATTCTCTAGAACACTATACAAAGCAACAACCAACAGAGGTAGGGTGACAAACAAATTCTTATTTTGTTTTTATAATTTGAGAAGGAGATGAGGTCAAAGAAGCCATAAATTTCAAAACAAAAAAATTACATTAGCAACCATGAGTGCCAAAAATAAAGTATTTTTCAGCATTCCAACATTTAAAACCTCAATCATCCTTTTAAGCTGGCTACTGCATACCATTCGAGAATGAGAGAAGCAGCTAAAGCCTTGTCTATGTGCCTCTGGGAAATTTTCATAAGTAAAAGCAGATGATGTTGACATAAACCTTCCTCCCACTAGGGGAGGATGCAATGTGACCAAGCTGTTCATCAAGCATTAAAATGTTTGGACTAAAATGCACTTAGAGTTTTACATTTTATTTCTCCCTTAGTTTTTTCTGTATATGTCAGAGGACATGACATAACAGGATGAAATAAAGACCTTTTCGCTAGCATTTTTTTTTAATAAAAGTATTTTTTAAATAGTAGTAATGAAACAAAATATAAATTGGAAAACACCGGTTATATCAAGTTTACATACTGATCATATTTTGATAATCTCTCTTGATTTCTAATGAACAATTAGCAAAGTATTGCTATAAAGCCATAAAGAAATACAGAACTTTGAAATGAAGATGATTGGGGGAGTAAATCTTTAATTTTAATATTAGATAAGATTAGAAGAATATTTACATACATTATAGTATATAAATTTTGCTGACATTCTAAGATTTAAAACAATCATTATCCACTAAGGAGGATACTTTCTTCTTTAAATTAGATTTTGGCATCTATGAACATAAAGACTAATAGATAATTTATCCATGACATAAGATCCTTTAAACTGTTGAAAGTTCTTTACTGGTTCTCAAAAATGTTTGCCTCAAGACTCTTTTTACACTCTTAAAAATTATCAGGGACTTTAATGAGTTTTTGTTTATGTAGATTATATTTATTTGTACTAAGGAATAGGCAACCCACTCCAATATTTTTGCCTGGAGAAGACCGTGGACAGAGGAGCCTGGTGGGCTGCTGTCCATGGGGTCACACAGAGTTGGACACGACTGAAGTGACTTAGCATGCATGCATGCATGCATTGGAGAAGGAAATGGCAACCCACTCCAGTATTCTTGCCTGGAGAATCCCAGGGACAGAGGAGTATGGTGGGCTGCGGTCTATGGGGTCACACAGAGTCGGACACGACTGAAGTGACTTAGCAGCAGCAGAAGCAGCATTTTAGAAAAGAAACTGAAAAGTTTAAAAGCATACGCACTTATTTTCTAGTAACTCAGGACATTTTAACATAAATCTATCTTATACAAAATAACATTTCCCTGAACCAGAGAAATTTTGTAAGAAAAGTTGCATTGTTTCACATTTTTGCAAATCTCTAGACTGTCTAGCTTAAAAAAAGACTGTTGAGTGTTCTTTTTCGCTTCTGCATTCACTCTACTGGATATCACAGGTTACACAGCTTCTAAAACTTCACGAATCACTCATAAGACAATGTGTGTGAAAAAGTCAAATAACAATTTAGCACAATCAGGAAAATGATTTTGATCTCATGGACCTGAAAAGAGTTGGTGGGAACCTCCAGGGATTCCCAACTATACTTTAATAACCACCAATCTAAAGAAACCCAATTTCTTTACTATTTTGCCACAAATACTCTTCATACAATATTTTAATAGTGTCGTTGATTCTTTCTTTGAACCCACCTCATGTTGCTCCTTTCTAATATCTAAAATTTTGGTGGGCATTTGTATGTGTGAGATTCCTTTGTCAAATGGTCTGAATGAAATACCACTTATTAAAGAATGGTGGCTGCCAAAGTCTGCAGGGCAGGGGAAATGGAAGTCATTGCTCAACAGGCTTAAAGTTTCAGTCCCACAAGACGAATGAGTTCTAGAGAGCTGCTGTACAACAGTGCATAGAGTTAACAGTGCTGTACCATCTGTTTAAAAAACAAACTGTTACTTTATTCAATCAGAACTGCCTGGGGGGGTGGGGGCGGGAAGGCATGACCAAAAGGTTATTCTTATGGTTAGGGAAAGAACTAATCACCTATAGTTTCCCCAGTGAGGGATTTTCCTAATTTTGCTGGTGTCTCATCCCAGCAGAGGTGGACAAGGAAGGTCCAGCTGCCCCCACCCCTTTCTTTTTTCAAACCAGTTTGCAAGTAAAATAGTCTGTCTTCTGGCTTTTCTCTTTATGATCCAGACTCTGCCTAAGGAATAAATTGCCTGCCTGTGGCTGGGAGAGCCAGTGATCCTGGGGTTCAGGGCAGTTGTGTGTGTTGCTGCTGAACAAAATGCAGGTCCTCCATAATCATCTGTCAGTGTTTAATGCCCACATGCTAGCTCTGCTGGTACATAATTTGAACAGAGAAATGAGATAGGATTTACTTGGCCCATTGAACTCCAATGTTTCTAGTCGAGAAGAGAAACAAACGCATAGTTAATTCTAGAATCTTCCATGTGGTGGCTGCCTGGTTCCCTAACTCATTTAGATCCCAAGGTATCTGTGGGACCAAAACCAACATACAAAGTTATTCAGGAGAGTAGCCCCAATTTGAGAGCATAAAAGACTCTTTCTGTGACTCAGTTCTACACAGGCAGAGAAATCAGCAGGTTCTATTAGTTTTTAAAACATTTTTATTTTTAATATAAACTACTGGTAAAAATTTAGAAAGAGAACTACCTATATAACACATTTTTTCTGGATTTCTTTAAGATGCGAGTTTGAAACTATTATCTATTTCATTTGAAAGTTAAAGATTTAAGCATTTCAAATAAGGGAAATTCACTTTTGTTGACTGAAATAGAAATCCACAAATGTTTTCTTATCAAACACAAAGACTCAAAAATCATTTAACAAGGAAAACTATGAAAAATGACATTATCTCCTTGTTTCCCTCCCTGTTTCTGATTTATGTTATTGAAAGTATTTGCTTTCTGCATAAAGCTTCATGTTCTTCTTCACCTCATGTTCCCCAAGAGTTTGAACCCGAGGTGAATTCACAATTTTGTGATTATGACATCAACCTGTTGCTATGGGAATGTCTGTGATTTAACAAACAGAATCATAACAATAGTGCTTTGTACTATTTAGCATTTTTCATCTGAAGATTAAAGAGTATTTTGCAAACAGCATCTCAATAATCCTAGCAACCTCCCCTCTCAGGGTGTTTGTGGGGATTTTTCTTTCTCATAGACTGGAAAAACTGAGAGAAACAGGAGCGGGACATTCTGCAGAGATAGCCACTGTCAGCATCTGAGCCTGGACCAGGGCCCAAGGGCATTTTCACCAAGGACAAGCAGCACATTATTATTATTTTATTACAGAATCACAGAGGCAGAACCTTTATGTCACAAATAGGGGCAGATAATTTCTATACTTGACATAAACATCTACCACGCATGAAAAAGCTGACCACAAAATACATTTGTCTTTAAATCACAAATGTTATTCAATTGTAAGCTTTAACATGAGTCTTTATTTGACCACTTTATAGAAAAGTATCCTGCAGAACCTAGGAAACTTCCTAATTGTGAGAGTCTAAGCAAAGTGAACTGAAATCAGAGAAGCTATTTTAAACATGAACTGAGTATTCCTGGACAATTTTCTACAGGAAACAATCCTAAACTAACAAAGAGAATATTCAGCTGGATTAGCAGAGGAGAAGTTTTCCTGCTTTGATTTTCACGGTTCTATAATCCACACCAGATGTCAAATGCTGAAATTCAGAGTGCAGCATGTTGAACTGCCGTCTCTAGTGAGACCATAAACACATTTTATGGGGCTGCTAAGTCACACACCAAAACAAATTTTTAACAAATTATTTTTATCTAAGAGAGAAAGCAATACTAAGTGAATCAGACATGAACATACTTAAGAAATGTACCTTTGAACCATTTAACTTGAGGTGGAGGAACACCAGAGGTTTTACATTCCATAACTGTTGTATCCCCCAGGGCAACCAAGAGCTCACTCTGAACTACAATCAACTTCGGGGCTTCTGAAAACAACAAACAAGCAAACAGTTAAAGCCTGGCACAATGCCACATGCAACTTGTTTATGTTTACTAAATGAAGTAATTAAAAAAATGATCATAATTTATGTGCTTGTGGCCTTCTCAATATTTATAATAAATAGAAATAAACTCTTCTAATGTATATGCACAATGATGTGTATGATAAAAGATCATCTATAAACCCAAAAGAATATCAGGCAAAAATAATTCTGCGAAGACAGAGTCTAAAAATTTAGGATATTAATTGATGCACATTTTCTCTGAGATATACATTCTGAAATGTGCACAACTGATGCAGATTTCAATGAATTGATGCACATTTTCTATGTGACTTGACAGTTGTTCTTTAAGGTTACATTTTTGGGGGGTTCCTCTCTGTAGCTCAGATGGTAAAGAATCTGCCCACAATGGGGGAGACCTAGGTTCAATCCCTGGGTTGGGAAGGTCCCCTGGAAAAGAAAATGGCAACCCACTCCAGTATTCCTGCCTAGAGAATTCCATGGACAGAAGAGCTTGGGGAGCTACAGTCTATGGGATCGAAGAGAGTAGGACATGACCGAGCAACTAACGCTTACTTAAGGCTAAACTTTGCACCTGTAAGAAGCAGTCTCCCACTTTTGACTCTATTTTCCCCTTTGATGTTAAATACAGACATCCTCTAAGTTTCTTTCCTTAGCTCTGTTTGATTCACCCCTGTGCCTAATGCTTCAGTTTACGCACCCATTTTTTTTTAATGAACTGAATATTTTAGGTCTTTCCAACTTCAACTGAGGTAGTTTTAAGCAAAGCCAAGAGTTAACTTCGCAAAGATCATGTTTCCACCTGGTTAGAAAACTTCCGTGATTGCATTTCATAATTTCCTAGTCTGGCTTTCAAAACTCATATTGGTGCACAGCTTTTTCTTGAATTTCAACCCCTGTACACTTCCTGACTTGCCACAGGTATGGAGCTACACTTGTTTCAAAACATGCCCTATTCTCTCCATCTTCCTACTTTTGCTAAAGTTGTTTCCTCTGCCTGACACCCTCTGTCACAGCTCTTTAAATCCCACTCATTATTCCAGACTGAGCTTAAGTCCTGTCTCCTTTGAGAAATGCTTGCAAATTCCCCATCTGGAATTATTAATCTTCCCTCTGCCAGCCTCCCACGTTAGTGCTTATGTGTCTTCCTTATTATATTTCTTTATGTATATCTACTTTCATTATTCACACGCTTGAAAAATAAGGGCCTCATAATGTCCTTTTTTTAAAACAAATTTTACACTCCAGAATCTCTAGCATAGCATTTTACATACTTTGAGTGATTAATAAGTTAAATAAATGGGTGGAACATTTTGGTTTCTTTGTGAATTAACCAAAATTCATTTCTGCAATGCAAATCCCATTCCTAACTGTCTGGTCTCTCTCCACATGGGTGTTCTGTGATTGATTTTCACTGTCATCTCTAAATCTAAGCCCATTTTCCCTTCAAAAACTTATTCACCACCTGCCTTTCTAATTTCTACAAATGAAACCACTCCTCCCAGGCTTTTAGGCTGAGTATTTGTGACACTTTTGTTACCTCCTTCATCTATACATACCCTCTATAATTCTGTCTTTATTATGACTCTTATACTCCTTCCTCTCCACATACCTTACTATGAATTATGGTAAATAAAAATGAGAGAAAGAGTGAATTGCTAGTCATTAATTATTTACATTTTACAAACTGAGATTGAATGTGTAATGCCCATGTCCTTTGTCTAAAAAACATCAAATTAAAAGTAATATTCTATTATATATTATTAGAATATGATTATGTATTATGATAGATTAGATTACATTATACATGTTAGAATATGTGATATTATAGAAAAGTTGTCATGATATTATTTATTATTATAAGACAAATAAAATATTTATCTTCAATAAATATTTGAGTTTGGAGGGGAAAAACTGAAGATGAAAAGCAAAAATAATATCTATATAGTGACAGAAATGTTATAGATATTTAATTATAATATAAATGTTATAAACAATTTCATATATATGCATTTATGTATGAATATATAAATTCAAACATATATGGACATAAGTAAGCGGCAAATGTAAAACAAAAGTGGGGGTAAACTAGGAAAAATACAGAATCTGTTGATTTGTAAGTAAAATATTACAAAGAACAGATCAACCATGGAAGGACAGAACTCTACGGACAATCAGAAACTCTTCCATAATCTGGAATCTTCCTTGATTTCTGTTGAAGAATGAAGCTATTAATTTCCTGAACTTTTAACTTAAATTAGTTAAAATATTTGCTTTAACCAGTGTGTGAGACAAATAAAAACTTATACAACTGGATATGACTCATTCCAATATTAATTTTTTTAAAAGCACTTTTACGTTGCTTGATATGATATTCATCCTATTTGAACTGGCTTTTAAACTGATTATACTTGCCAATGTATCTGAGGGTAGAAGTCTGTTTATCCATTCCAGCTGAATTACTTGCCAGGCAACCATAGATCCCTGCATCTTTGGGAACTGCATTTTTGATAAATAAGTTACCTTCTGAAGTCATCCTATACCTACAGACAAAAAGAAAATAAAATTGAAAATAGTAATAGGATCAAGGAACTATAGCAACTTCCTTCAAATATCTTCAAATACTTTAGAGTTATGCTTTTGGTGCTGGTTGCAAAAATGATTAATAGCATCACTATGTCAGAAGAAACATTGTAATAATAACAATATGTGTGTGTGTGTTAAGTCACTTCAGTCATGTCCAACTCTTTGAGACCCCATGGACTGTAGCCTGGGCAGGCTTCTTTCTCCATGGGGTTCTCCAGGCAAGAATACTAGAGTGGTTACCATTTCCTTCTCCAGAATAATAACAATAGGTTCCACATATCTAATACTTGCCATGTGCCAAGGCTGATCTAGCAGCTTTACATTTATTCATGTTTTAAATGTTCCTAACAATTCAACGCGGTGAAGGCAATGGCAACCCACTCCAGTATTCTTGCCTGGAAAATCCCATGGACGGAGGAGCCTGGAAGGCTGCAGTCCATGGGGTCACTGAGGGTTGGACACAACTGAGCGACTTCACTTTCACTTTTCGCTTTCATGCACTGGAGAAGGAAATGGCAACCCACTCCAGTGTGCCTGCCTGGAGAATCCCAGGGACGGGGGAGCCTGGTGGGCTGCTGTCTATGGGGTCGCACAGAGTTGGACATGATGGAAGTGACTTAGCAGCAGCAGCAGCAACAACAATCCATTGAGTTAGATACTACTCTTCTGTCTGTTATACAGATGAGCAAAGAGGTTATACAACTTGCCCCAAGTCGGCGTCAGTAAAGGGAAGAAGCGAAGTTTGCACCCAGGCAATCTTGCTTTGTGTGAACTTCTAAGCTAAACAGTTCCTCAAAATGAAAACCTGAGAGATGCAATGCCTCACGTCTCAAGTGAGTCCCTGAAGAGACCAGGAATAGAACTTGGCTCACAGCTAAGATCGTCTCCTCATGACAGACCCAGAGTAATGGGAGCCTGATGGCTGGAAACGTCACTGTTTATGTCCCAAGTGTTCAGTACTTTCTTTGAGCATGAGAGGAGTCATTTTCTTTTAAAAGCATCAGCAGGATAAAATACTACAATGAGAAATGTAGTATGAGAGGCAACGGCGAACATGAGTTATGAAGAAAGTCTGCACACTTTAATTAGAGCTACTGTTCCATCCTTTGCTTCTGCCTCTCTCTCCTGTCAAATCCTAGGACCAAGTCTTCAGTGGATGGGTTAAATGCACATCAGTTTACCCACAGAAAGTTTATTATCCCCATTTCAATTATTCATGGGCTTCCCAGGTGGTGCTAGTGGTAAAGAACATGCCTGCCAATACAGGAGACATAAGAGATGCCAGTTCAATTCCTGGGTCAAGAAAATCCTCTGGAGGAAGGGCATGGCAAACCACTCCAGTATTCCTGGCTAAAGAATCCCATGGGTAGAGGATCCTGGCGGGCTACAATCCATAGGGTCACAGAGAGTCAGACACAACTGAAGTGACTCAGCACACAATTATGGTAAATCAACTGTTACAGTGTTCTGTTTACAAAGCAAAGTGAGGAGACACTCAGTTCTAGCTGTTGAATTCAATACTCAAGAACCTCAAACTCTAGACATCCATCATTTATTACTTTATGGACATTTCCTGGCCTATCGAGAAAATCTAAAGCTGTGGATTTGGGTCAAACCTCCCTTAATCCCAGAGATTTAGTCAGATTAGTTCTGACCAGAAATTTCGTCAACTCCTGTTACTCAGTAAAAACAAAGAACATGATACAAACCCAGTACCTGTGTGAACCCATGATAAACATATCATTCATGGTCCAGGAGATCTTTGGTTTGGGATAACCTGTTACAGAACACATGATGGAGACCTCAGATCCACCTGTGAAGGACTGATTCTTGGGCATCACAGTGACTTTGGGCGGTTCTATAGATAAAAATAAAACACACAGCATGAAATGCCAATGATGTCAGGAGCTTCCTCTATTAGCAGATTTTCAGACTTATCACTACCACACCTTTACTTTACAAACATTTATTTATTTTGCACTTCCAGGAGTTTGTTTATGAACAATAACAAAAAAGCTGCAGTTACTCAGCAGACATGCTCCCCAAGGCGGGCAAGGAATGCAGACCCTGTTCTCCAGCTTTCGGCAGCCCAAGTGGTATGAGACCAGGGTCTGCTCTCCTCGCTTCTCCAGAGCCCCTCCTCTCCATGACAGACTGATGCAGGCTGGGGCTGGGACCCCAAAGCTTGACTCTGTACCCCACAGGCCTGGGGAGGACCACAGAGGGCTTCATCTCTGGTCATTCATCCCAAGGTCGTGTAGCTCAGCCAAGCCTGGTCAGCCGACTGGAGCAGCAGGCTTGCTCCTACTCCCAGATCGTCAAGCATGAGGGTGGGCAAAGCCTTGCCTTCAGAGCTTGGCAAGGGCCTGGCACACTCTCCTTTGAGGGCACATCAGGAGTCTGGATCTGAAGTCAATGACAGGAAGAGGCCTCCACTTTCCTGCCCCCTGAATGCAAGGAGGAGAGCAGCAGGATTATGACAGTGATATGAGGTCCTGGGGTGGAGATTCCTCCGTCCATTCTCTAGCCAAGTGGTTCTCATGGCCTGGCAGCAGGTGTCCATGACCTTGGCGACATCAGCTACAGGGAGGCTGCTGGTAGGGGTGGCGTTCAGCACCTCCAGTTTAATGGTTCCCAAGGCCAAGAGTTTCCTCTTGCAGTGTAGAAGGTGGAGTTCAACACGGAGGGAAGGGGCAAACGGACTTAGATCACCAGGGAGAAGCCTCCTTCCTCGAAAGGCAGCAGGTCCCTATTGTCACTCCGAGTACACGTGGAGCAGCACCACACTTTGAGGTTCTCCCTGACCACACACTAGACCACGTGGGCCATCAGGTCCTGGAGCACTGCCGAATGATGAAAGAAGAAACGTTCACATATTGAGGGATGGCAAAGTCATTCTGGCTTATACATGATCTGGCTTGAACTTTATGCTAGTGAGAACAGCCTGTCGATGGATTATCAAACATGCATTGTACATCTGCTTTGACCATTAAAGAATGGGTTGAAAAAATCAAAAGGGAGTAACTGTGGTTCAAGCATTCAAAATGGAGACAGGTGGCCGCCGTGAATGTGGTTTCAGACAAGCTCCTGCATCACCAAGAACCTGAATCTTCTGAACGACATCAGACTCAAGGACACCAACAGCTGTTCTCAAAACATCTACTAGCGGTTGCCAGCTGCAACTTATGGTCTCAAGGTCTCCCCTTGTAACTATGCAACCAACTCGTTCCCCAAACAACCCTTGCTTAATAAGCATCCCTACTTCTTGCCAATTCCAATCCTAATCTTGAAAACCAACTGTTGCAACATTGTGTTTTTTGCCTATATAAGCCTCCCTCATTTTGTAGTCAGGCAGAACACAATTCAAGTGTTTCTTGAATCTGTGTCTCCAAGGCCACTGTCCTCAGTTTGACTTGAATAAAACTCTCTTCTTTTCCTATTATAGAATGTTTACTGATTATCTGCATCAGCAATGAAGATGCCCCAAGGTACACGGTCAGGCCCATGTGCCCGGTGAAGAGCAGCTCCTGCTTGGCAACACTTGGGAAGGTCCTCCTTGAGACCCACAATGCCAGGATGCTCTAGTGGTTAGAAACAATGACACAGAAGTGGTCCACCTCCAGCTTCTGGTGGCCCTTTATCTCAAAGTGAATGGGAATATAGACTTGAATATATATACTTGAAGGACTGGATGAACCACCTGATGATACTCACATTCTCTGCTACCTGACCATGCTGACCTAGCAGGCAGGCAGGTGACCACGGCCACAGTGATGACTATGAAGCAGCGCAGGCAGTATAAAGGTGATCCTGGCTTAGAACTTGGCCCATGCAGCCTGGCTGCCCAGCAGCAACAGCAGCAGCAGCGTGCAGTCAGCCACAGCAAGAGCTCCATGGCCAAGGCGGGACTGGGATCACACATGTACAGTGGTGTCCTTGAAGCCTCGATGACACTGGCCTTAGGCTTCCACCCTTGGCTCTGGCTGGTAAGGAGCTCGTAGGGTACTCTCCATCAGGGATCTGGCCCCATCAGTGTTGGAGAGACACCAAAAGCAATGAAAGCATGATGGGTAAATTGCTTTTGAGAGTAAAATGAATCTGATCCAAATGTTTCAGTGTCTCCACTGGTTACCACAGGGACCCTTGCTACTCTGCTCAAACTAGCTGACCACTGGCTTCCACCTGTTTGTCTGGAACTTCAATATAAACCTGTTTTCAGGTAAGGTCTCCAGACAGAGCCTTTTGCATCTTTCTATACAGTGAACACAGGTTGAGAACCAAACCTGTCATGACAGCAGCCTGCTTTGTTTGTTCTTTCCCTTTTTAATAAATTTTTAATAAATTTTGCTGAGGTTGAGGCCATGTCTTTCATATTATTCCATATTCCAGTATACGCCACAATAGTTGACATCCCTTTCACATTGTCCAGTGATTTGTAACTAACAGAGACTTAACACCATTGAGGGAACACAGGTCATTCCTAAACTCTAACTTGGTTCTGAGAATTGTTATGCCTGCCAACCTCTCAAGATCCGGCTATATTGATCATCTGCCTCATGCCCATGGATTCACAACAGCTCAACTTAACAGAAAATATCCATCATTCAAAGTGCATATTACATTTTACTTCTGTGGCAGAAAAAAAAAACCTTCAAAAATGAAACGTTAAATCAGAAGTTTATTATCTAAAAGGATACAAGAATTCTCTGGGGTAACTGGAATGCTGATAAGGCTGGTCTAATCAATTACACGTTTTACATCTATACTACTTCAGAGTCAGAATTAATCATCAACAAAGGTATCATCAAAGAAATATTTAATGATTGCCTTTCTCTTTAAAGGGCTTCCCTGGTGGCTCAGAGGTTAAAGCGTCTGCCTCTAATACAGGAGACCTGGGTTCGATCCCTGGGTCACGAAGATCCCCTGGAGAAGGAAATGGCAACCCACTCCAGTGTTCTTGCCTGGAGAATCTCATGGACGGAGGAGCCTGGTGGGCTACAGTCTATGGGGTCGCAAAGAGTCGGACACAACTGAGTGACTTAACTTTTCTCTTTAAAGCCCACTTATTTATTTTTTACATTTTATTGAAGTATAATTGACTTAAAATATTATATAATTTCAGGTGATTATTTTTATAGTTAAGTACCACACAAATTTGTTATATTACTAACTAAATTCCCTTTGCTGTACATTATACCCTGTGACTTATTTATAACTGGTAGTTTAAATAATTACTTTGTGTAAACATGCCCCACTCAATAAGAAAAAAATAAATTCATTTGCATGATGTCTGAAATAGATGTCATGAGTATTAACAAAAATGAATTAATTCAATAATATGCTTTTTGCACAATTATTATGTTCCAGGCTCTGTGCTAACTTACAGGGATACACTGATGAGACAAACAGGGTGTCAGCTTTCCACTTAACCAGGTTTTTACTACAAATGAATTTGAGAATTCAGTTAATCAGTTAGATCTGGATATATCTGTGGTGTATCTTCATAATAAGTTAGTCTGCAAATTGTGGTTTAGCTTCACCAAGAAATGCTAGCCTGAGGAATCCCTATACATTTGAAAGAGATACAAATGGTACCACTGGGCAGCTATACCAGGGAACAAACGTAATTAGTGCCTAATTGCTAGCAGCTTCTAATCACTTACTCCCCTTTTTTTCCTGTTTATATTGTGTTTTTCAATAATTTTGTCTTTGAAGTTAATGCTTAAGGGTTTTTCCGGCCAGCAGACTTGGTTGATAGCGAATACTATTCTATGGTTTCCTCTTAGTGAACAGAGGTCTGGAGAAACGTGTGAGGTCAAGGGCAGACTAGCCATAGCCAGTAAGTCCAAATTGTCATTCCATCTGGAGTCCATCAATTCTGAAATGCTGGAGTACTACATATGTTGTGGGAGAGCTGTGGACAATCTTCAGGGGAAGAAGTGGAAAAAAACAAACACTTGTTTCTCTTTGGAATTTTTTGAATACCCACATTTACTCCCACCTTCCCAAAATAAAAGGTTTCTCATATCTACCTCATTTTGACATAGGATTGCTACAAAGATTCAGCAGCTCCTGGGATTTTTGGCTAAACACGATGCCTTCCAGTGGCCTCTGCCAGAACTGGCTTGGCGTCCGTCCCAGCAAGAATCCCACTGGTAGGCTCTGTAGTTCAGATATCAAAGTGAAAATAAATGTCAGTTACCCAAACCAGGATGTAGTGAGCTAAGAGGTCAATTCTCCAATAAAGCCTGGATATAGGGTGCTGTTCAGGGTCATGAAGTAAGTCTGTGTGCAACATACAGATGGGATGACATCATCCCACAGAAGGTGAGAAATTTACCACTGCCCTGGAAAGAATATTTCTGCTGACAATAAGAAAATCAGAAAGAATATGAACAAACATAGGCACTCATAATTGCATTTTGACCAAATAACTGTTGAATAAAAATGATCAGAATGATTCAACTTTTATTTGATCAGGTTAAATTAGGATGTACTCTATATCCAGGTTTTATTGAAGAAATGACCTCTTAGCTCTCTACATCTTGGTTTGGGTAACTGATATTTATTTTCACTTTGATATCCAAACTACAGAGCCTAACAGTGGGATTCTTGCTAGGAGAGATTGGCATCTCTCAACATAATTATTTCAACTGTTAGATTTTCTTTTTTAATTCCTAGGGGAATAAAGCTCATCTTGTTTTAATAAGATAGTTCTCATGAAGTAAGAAGTTCAATTCCATCAAAGTCCAGAGTCCACTTTTAGGCTTTGAGGAGAAGTAATCCATTTTTAGTTGCTTTTCAACCTCATTTCAATACCACAGTCATTGCAATTATCATCACCACCACTACCACCAGCCATCAGCACCATCATCCTAAATAACAACTTACTGCTCATTAGCCAAAGAGATGGGAATGCAGCACTCTGTTAGGTAACAAGGAGTTAATTCATTCTTTATATTTTAACCACAACAAAAGAGAAATATGAAAGTTTTCATAATTCCCCACCAATGATTTTAAAACGTTAAATGTAAATTAGGATACTAGGAATGAAAAATACTACTTTAAGACTTAGGTGTCTTAACATACTATTACTGCTCAAGTTGGCAAAATGCATCTTATATAAGAAGAACATGAAAACAGCCACAGCTCCAACTGCAAAGACCAAGGAAGATAAAATCTCAATAAAGACTTAAAAATCTCCAACATCATCTTCAAACACAGGAGGCAAATTTACTGTTATTGGTAATTGGGTCTGATTTGTCGACGTTATGCCTCTGGTAGGAAATTATCAAAGAAAACACTTAAAGCCTTTCTCTTTAAGGTGGTTTAATCAGACATTGGTAATGATTTGAATTACTTAAACAATAATTTAATATATTTTTCACCACTGGTATATTGAGAGTACTTGGGAAAATCTGCTTTTATCCTTTCACAAAAAAAATATTTACTGAGTACCTAGTATGTTTCTGACACTCGGTGACCTCAAAGATCTCACAGAATATTGTACAGAAAAGTGTATTATATACAACTAGGGACTAAATCTCTTTCTAGTAGTCAGTTCATTGGAATAGGAAGGAGGGCAGAAGTTACTGAGTACCTATGTGCCAAGTATCTAACTCCAGACCCAGCATTTGTTTTCCTCAAAAACCCTGTGAAGTGCTATGGTCACTTTACAGGTGAAAAAAAAAAAATAACTAAGACTCAAAATGGTTAAATAATCCATGATGTCAAAGTCAAAACATGGTGTCTAGTCAAAGCTATGGTCTTTGCAGTGGTCATGTATGGATGTGAGAGTTGGACGGTGAAGAAGGCTGAGCACTGAAGAATTGATGCTTTTGAACTGTGGTGTTGGAGAAGACTCTTGAGAGTCCCTTGGACTGCAAGGAGATCCAACCATCCCACTCTGAAGGAGATCAGCCCTGGGATTTCTTTGGAAGGACTGATGCTAAAGCTGAAACTCCAGTATTTAAGCCACCTGATGCAAAGAACTGACTCATTGGAAAAGACCCTGATGCTGGGAAAGATTGAACGCAGGAGGAGAAGGGGATGACAGAGGATGAGATGGTTGAATAGCATCATCAGCTCGATGGACTTGAGTTTGAGCAAGCTCTGGGAGTTGGTGATAGACAAGGAAGCAGTTCATGGGGTCTCAAAGAGTAAGACACAACCGAGTGAATGAAACGAACTGAACTGAATCCATGGCATCTGATGTATACTTTAATGGTGATAATAAAGGTATTGTGGAACTAATATATTGAATACATGAAAAGTGAAAGTGTTCGTTTCTCAGTCATGTCCAACTCTTTGCAACCCCATGGATGAATGAAGCCTGTCAGATTTTCCTTTGTCCATGGAATTCTTCAGGCAAGAATACTGATGTGAGTAGCCATTCTCTTCTCCAGGGGATCTTCCAAACCTAGGAATCGAACCCAGGTCTCCTGCACTGCAGGCAGATTCTATACAGTCTGAGCCCAAAGGGAAGTTCATTGAATACATAAAACACTTTAAAAATTCCTGACAAATAATAGGCTGTCTGTAATTTTTGCTATTATTTATATTCCATTATATGGCAAAATATGACAAAGAATGATAGAATAAGTACCACGGTATTTAAAATGTGTATATACAAATGTATTATCCATATATTTACACATGAAAGTTGATCACAAATCTTAGGTTTGCATATAGTATTCAGCCACACATCCTAGTAATAGATAATACTTATCATATGTTACTTGATTCCTCTGAAATTTGAGATGCTTCCACATATTCAAAATATATTAGAAATTTCAATAGACAAATTTAGTTTTACTGATGAAAAGAGACTAATACGTATGCCACCTGGCACATGCTAAAAAAGAATGATGATGATGTAATGAGCATATGGTTCTGATAATATCAATTTCAATCTTAGTGAAGTAATTCTGGTCATTAGGGACTTACTTCATCAATCAGCTTGAGAAATCTTTCTTTCCTTTTTTATTGCAAAATTCTCTCCAGTGCCATGGGCTAATTAGTGACAGATATCTGCCCTTTCTTGACACCACAGAAGATGAAAACTTCCTGTGTTCACACAGACACAGGAGGGGGAAAGGAGGCTTTGTCTGCCCTTTGGGTTCCATGTGGCAGCACATGATTGTGGAGAAACATCAGCTCTACAGTGACTGTGCTCAAATTTCACCAGGATGCCTGTGTTCAGCTTCAAAAATCTTCCTCATAAAGGAGCAGTCAATGGAGTCAACAGAAGAATTTTTCTTTTCCCAGAAAAACAGGTAGAGAGTCTGTTTTTTGTTTTGTTTTTTCTTTTTTGTTTGTTTTGTTTTGTTTTGTTTTGTTTTACTTAATCTTTAGGCCACTCTGTGCAGCATGGGGGATCTTATTTTCCCAACCAGGGATAGAACCCACACCCCTTGCACTGGAAGTGTGGAGTCTTAACCACTGGACCACCAGGGA
>SJYX01013852.1:178748-197156 GCA_006410675.1 Oreotragus oreotragus | reverse complement strand
TCGTGAAGATCTTTTTTGTACAGTTCTAACCTATTACATATAAATAAATACCACTCCACTTTTTCTAATTTTTATTCCTAACCCTGACAAGTAAAAAGCATTTGGAAATATAGTGGCCACTGTGACACCTTAGAAGTGATGAATTGTTTCAGCCTATCATAAAATTTTGCAAAACTCACATGATAGAATTCTTAAGTTAGGGTGACCTAAAGTAAACAATACCTTAATGATAATATCTCTATAAATTTTTTCACCAGATAATTATTAGATTTTGGTTTTGTAAGCAATTGTATTCTGGCATGTGCTATAACAGGAAAAGAAAGCACCTATATAATGAAATCTAAGATTGTTGATGTGATTCAAATAATCCATTGAAGTTAATATGGAAACATCAAAGATAAGGTTGGTGACCCCAATGTTCCTAAGAGTCTGTTATTGTTATTCTGAAGTCCATTCAGCAATTGAGGAGTATACGTCTATTGGGTACAATTGTGTTTTTCTCTCTGTACAAGGCATTATGATTTTTTTTTTAAAAGGGCAGTAAGTATTTCATAGTGCATATAGTATGATTAGGGGAAAACAAAATTTCATGATACATGAAATTTATCATGACTTTAAGTGCAGAATTGTGTAGCAAAAAAATAAAAGTTCTACAGAATACCAGTTAAAAAGAGATTAACAATATTCAGAAAGGAGGGCTTAGCATTTCATTATAGGTAGGATATAAGTGGACTCCAGGAGATGGTAAGGGACAGGGAAGCCTGGCATGCTGCAGAGCATGGGGTCGTGAAGAGTCAGACATGACTTGGCGACTGAACCACCACAGGATATAGGTAGGGAGCATGAAAGTCAAACCGCTCTGTGAGCTAAGCCATGGAGCTAGAATGAAAACGATGTAACTTGGAGGCAGTCAGGACATGCCTGTGACTCAAGTATGAGAAGTGGAATTGAGGGAAATCACATAGTGGTGGAAAGTAACAGGGCAGGGGCTAGAGTTGAAATGTGTACGTGTGTATCTGTGTGCACTCAGCTGTGTGTGTGTGTGCACATCCGTGTGCTCAGCTATGTCCAACTCTCTGTGACACCCCCATGGACTGTAGCCCACCAGATGCACTAGGAAACAGGAATTTACTGAAAGCACAATGAACATGGAGCGTGAGAGAAAACATTCAGTGACCAGAAAAGCTCAGCTCTAGGACCTTCCCTGGTGATTCAGTGGCCAAGACTTCACTTCCCGATGCAGGGGGTGAGGGTTCGATCCCTGGTTGGAGAGCTAAGATCCCATGTCTTGCGGCCAAAATTCCAGAACATAAAAACAACAGAAGCCAATACTGTAACAAATTCAACAGACTTGAAAAATTGAAAAAAAACAAAACCTCAGTTCTGGAAACTTGAAGACAGGATAAGAGTAGGACTTATTTTTTTGAGAAATTCTATACAATGAAAAATTCAAATCTCATATATAACCACCAAAAATTATCTGCCTGAAACTAATCTGACATGAAATATAGCAGTATCAATAATATTCTATGGATAAAAGAATTAACCTAATAGATTATCTACTTGTCATCAATAATTAGAGGTGAACCCTCAAAAAGCAAGTTCAAGTATTCAGCTACCCAGATTAAGGAAATGTGAATAAAAGAAAAGGCATATGAATATCTAATTCTTTTTGGGTAAATAGTTTTCATATAGTGAAAGGAAACATTTTTATTTTTTTATTCGCCATACATGGTTTTGTGTGAATAAAGTGTGAAGATAAAATACTGAAAGTATTATTAAAAGAAAGTTAGCTTGTTGAAGACTCCAGAGTGTAAATTTTATTCCAAGGTAATCAGGAAACCACAAAAAGTGTTTGAATAGATGGACATTTAAATTAATATTTAGGGGAGATTCACCTGATGGTACTATGGAGTGGAGTGGGGCAACAAAATCAGAAGAAATGGTAACTTTACGTCATGAAGAATTAAGACTCTGATGAGAAGAAAGATTCTCCATTAACTAGTTTTTAGTATTGTTTCTTTTCTTACTTGAGGTCTCACAAGAAAGGCTAAGTAAAGATCCTAATTTTAGAGATAATTAAAACCTACACTCAGTCCAACTACTTAATTGACTAGCATTTCTGAACACATAATAAAACTGTTTTGCAACTGTTCCCCAATATATTTTTCTTTGTGAATAATATATTCCCTTAAAATATCGGCATGACTTAACATCAAGCCATGCTACATGAGAAGTTGGAAAATAATTAGTATTTAATTACTGAACTTCATTTCCGTGGAGTCCTTCAGCCTGAAATGTATTTTACAGAATCTATGACCCTTCTAAAAATCGGTATTTACTACAGAAAAAACTAGCTTCAAAAGATTACATAATGACTCTCATTGAGAGTACTGAAAACTGTAGTTAATAGCTGTGTCTTATTCTAAAAGATGCATATCTACCTATACAGTTCATTTATTTAAAACATATTGATATTGTTTGAAAACACCGTGGAGTCCTTCAGCCTGAAATGTATTTTACAGAATCTATGACCCTTCTAAAAATCGGTATTTACTACAGAAAAAACTAGCTTCAAAAGATTACATAATGACTCTCATTGAGAGTACTGAAAACTGTAGTTAATAGCTGTGTCTTATTCTAAAAGATGCATATCTACCTATACAGTTCATTTATTTAAAACATATTGATATTGTTTGAAAACGTATTATTATTTCAGTTTCTGAATAGGAAGATAACTCTAGCTAGATTTAGTGGTAACTAATTATAAAATGTGAAGTTTGCATAATGAAACTAACACAATGTCTCTAAGAATGATTTAAAGTAGATAGATATGCTTGTTTACTCAACTTTTCCTCAATCTCCAATGAGTAGAAACGGCAATGGAATACATTACAATTTTTAAGTTTTTTCAGGACTACTAGTCAGCTTGCATAAGTGGCCAGGGATTCTTTTCAAAAAGCAAAGGATGAAAATTTAAAACTAACCAGCCAGCCAAACAAACAAAACAGACCTAGGCAATGAGTCAAGAGTACTGAAATTCCAAAGATATGGAGTCAAATGCAACAGTTTCAGATGAAATCTCATCAATGGAAATATGAAGGCCTGGCTACAACTTTTCCAAAATGGTAGAACTATTGCTGAATGGCAGTAACTCAAACGAATTATGATAGTGGTTATTCTACATGGCAGTAGCAACAAGTTTCCTAAATTTCTACTCTTCCTGTATCTGCCTTTTTTTCTCCAGAAAAATTAGAGTTGTATCTACTACCTACTGCTGCTGCTGCTGCTGCTAAATTGCTTCAGTCTTGTCCGACTCTGTGCAACCCCATAGATGGCAGCCCACCAGGCTCCGCCATCCCTGGGATTCTCCAGGCAAGAACACTGGAGTGGTTTGCCATTTCCTTCTCCACTACCTACCTGCCTATTTAAATTCAAATTTCAAAATTCTAAAGCTCAATCAAATTTCACGGAGAAGGCGATGGCATCTCACTCCAGTACTCTNGATGGCAGCCCACCAGGCTCCGCCATCCCTGGGATTCTCCAGGCAAGAACACTGGAGTGGTTTGCCATTTCCTTCTCCACTACCTACCTGCCTATTTAAATTCAAATTTAAA
Source organism: Oreotragus oreotragus (assembly GCA_006410675.1). Taxonomy (NCBI): domain Eukaryota; kingdom Metazoa; phylum Chordata; class Mammalia; order Artiodactyla; family Bovidae; genus Oreotragus; species Oreotragus oreotragus. The sequence continues at coordinate 193,539 of SJYX01013852.1, read as the reverse complement.
AATTCTAAAGCTCAATCAAATTTCACGGAGAAGGCGATGGCATCTCACTCCAGTACTCTTGCCTGGAAAATCCCATGGATGGAGGAGCCTGGTAGGCTCCAGTCCATGGGCTCGCGAAGAGTTGGACACGACTGAGCGACCTCACTTTCACTTTTCACTTTCATGCATTGGGGAAGGAAATGGCAACCCACTCCAGTGTCCTTGCCTGGAGAATCCCAGGGACAGTGGAGCCTGGTGGGCTGCCGGCTATGGGGTCGCACAGAGTCGGACACGACTGAAGCGACAGCAGCAGCAGCAGCAGGTACGCTAGCGATAGTTCAAGTACTCTACTGCCACACACAGCTGGTGGCTACTATGTGGGACAGCACAGATACGCAACATTTCCATCATTATAAAACGTTTTTGTGGACAGTGTTGGACTAGAGAAAAAATATTAAATCTCAAGAGAAGGTCACTAACTCAATGACTTATCAGTAGGTGGCTACAATAGCAGTAAAACACATTGATTTAGCTTAAGCCAATTTAAACAGGTGAAGACTAATATTGACAGTTATATGCTAGATTTGCAAACTATTCTGCACCCATATCCCAGTGTGGTTAGGAAATTCATTTGATAAGACAAAGGCAAGGACTTCCCTGGTGTCCAGTAACCACTGAGCCAGGTTTGATCCCTGGTCTGTGAAGATCCTACCTGCCATGGAGCAACTAAGCCCACGCACCACAACTGCTGAAGTCCTTGAGCCACAACAGGAGAAGCTACCACAATGAGGAGCCCACACACCAGGGGAGTGGCCACCACTCGCCACAACGAGAGAAAACCTGCGCACAGCAACAAAGACTCAGCACAGCCAAAAGTAAAAAATAAAACAAAACTTTTAAAATAGAAAGGAGATAATTTCAGAGATAAGCGATGATAAATTTAAGTCACATTCTCTTTTAATGACAAAATCTTAATGGCATACATACATGCATCAAGACTTCTTTAAAATTTACCACTTTTATTTTTCCAACATAAAATGCAGGAATATATAAATGTACCAAATGTTTGCTGACTTGATACCCATTTTAGAGAATTCCTAATGTAAAATTATTACACATTATCCTTATTTCCATTTAATACTATATTTTTCTTTCCTTAACAACAACCACGAGAAGCCATGAATTTGTGAGCTTTTTTGGATGATTAGCCAAAACAGATTAAGACAATAAATATGATTCATAAGAAAGAATTTTTAATTTAGTTTTTTCTTAGAAAATCTTCAACGAAATGATAACCAGCATTGCCTGTTGCGTTGCCTTTTTTTTAGTGGGTCTTTATAACAATTTCCCCCAATCACAGAATTTCCAAAGTAAAGAGGAAGGCCAAATTTAGACATATCAATATAGTCTCATTTAACTTGGGCGGGGGAGAGGCAAATCATAATTGCCATTTTACTTTTTGGCATCTAAAAGGATACCATTAAAGCTTTATATATACTTATTGTACTCAGAACTCCTAATTCAGAATAAAGTATGGCAAGAATACCTTTTGACTATAAAAAGTTTATTAAGTACATTCAGACAACAGAATATTATTCAGTGTTAAAAAGAAATGAGCAATCAAGCTATGAAAAGACATGGAGGAATTTTAGTGAAAGGAACCAATCACTAATGGCTACTTACTGAATGATTGCAAATATATGACATTTTGAAAAGGCAAAAGTATAGAAATCATAAAAAGATGAGTAGTTTCAAGGGGTTGGGGAGGTGGGAGTAACAGATGAACGGGCAGAGCAGAGAGGATATTTAGGCAGTTAAAATACTCTGCGTGGTTACTGTAATGATGAATACATATTACTAGACATTCGCCAAACCCATAGAGTGTACAACACCAAAAGTGATCACTAATGTAAACTATGGACTTTGGATGACTATGGTATGTTAATGCAGGTTCATTACTTGTAGCAAATGTTCCACTCTGGTGGGGGATGTTCATAATGGGGGAGGTTATGCATGTGTGGGGGCAAGGAGCATCTGGGAAATTTCTGTACTTTCCTTCTAATTTTGCTGTGAAGCTAAAACTGCTCTGAAAAAAAAAAAGTCTTTTAAAAAATGTGGTTACACATTTTAAAAAAAGAGATTATTTTACAAATTATCATGCAACAATCATAGAATCAAAAGCATATGAAAGTAGAGCTACATAGCATTTTTCTTGAAGGGAAAAAATTTAAGATCTGGCAATTCATTTATTTTGCTAGACAAATTCATTTGCTACCTTACTTATCTTATCAGGGAAGCAACTCACAATGGGATTGGAAGAACATTTGGTCTCCAGAGTCCAATTTGAGTCACAACCTCCCATCCTTCCAGCTGTCACTTCCTGACTCCCACATTTCCCTTCACCAAGCTCATCATGGCCTCAACTCCTTTGAACCTTCTTTTTTTATTTCAATCTATCAGACCATGCCTTTAACCCTCTCTTCTTTCTTGATCTGGTCTAAACTCCACAAGCATCACTACACACTACAAACACTTCTCAATTACTTTGTCTTTTGCTGAACCAAATCACAAAGCCCCAAACCTAAATGATTCTTCTATGTGTATACTGAAAAGATGATTGAAGATGGCAGGAAAAAGAAAAATCACACCATCATGGGAAAACAAACGCCTATTCAGCCTTGCCTTTACTCTCAGCAAGCCCATATTTCTGTGTCCTCATTCTTCCATGGAATTGCACATATACTGTTCTCCATCTAGAAAGGCTTTCGTGACTTCTACCTGACAAATACTGACTCATATCCCAGTAGATACTTCAGACACCATCTCCTGAATGAAGCCCTTCTCAAACTCCACTCGTTACTGAGATAGTATGCAAAGATCCTGAAGTTCCTATCCACTTGGGTAATAAATATTTTTAAAATTTACTTATATCCTTTATTCTCCTTTGAACTTACTAATGGGAAGGATGTCATTTTCTTCTCATTCATATTCTTGGCAGGGAGTGGAATGCCTAGCACAAATTTCAGTGAATACAAGAATGAATGAATGGACAAGTGAATACCTTTTTATAAAGGTATTTTTAGTCAAGGCACTTTGTATGTTTCAGTATTGATTTCATTATTATGGGAAGAAATATACCTGACATAGCCTGATTTAGATAGTGCTATGGGAAAATTAATAGCATACACGAGGATCCCATTAATATACCAGTAATCAGCTTTGTACATTATTTCTAATTCCATTTTTTAATAATAGTCAAATAACAAAGCTCCTTCCTCATGTATAAAAATAGCAAGTCATTATGTTTTTCCCATATTATAAATATCTAAACTTTAGAAACAGAATTTTCCTAGTTGAATTCCTAATTGTAAAATAACTCAAACATTAATCAATGTTTCAAGGGAATTAGAAACAGAATTTTCTTTTTAGTTGAATTCTTAATTTATCAAATAATTCACAGAAACATTAATCAATGTTTCAAGGGAATCTGAATCAAATAAAATGTTAGTACACGTTCTGACAAAAGGATTTTTCAGACTTGGCAACAGTTGCTCTGCCTAACTAAGCACTCTGCTTCTCATTCAGTCTTCTCACAGATGTGTGCAATACTACGTGCTCTAGATAACTAATGAGAAGAGACTGCACGACATGGAGAAGCCCACCGAATGTTCTGTGGTGACCTAAATGGGAAGGAAATCCAAGGAAGAGGAGATACATGTATACGTGTGGATGAACACAGAACATTTTGGTGAACAGCAGAAACAAACACTATAAGGCAGCTATACGTCTATGAAAAATTAACATTATGTCAGGCATCAAAGACACAAAACTGAAGAAAACTGGGCCATGCTCTAATGTAGCTTACAGCCTAGTCATCTTACAGGTTCTCTGCGTGCACACTCACAGTTCTCTCTCCGCTAGGCTGTTCCCTACCAGCCACTCTACCAGACTTAAGTCAAAAGGGTCACTAAACTGTTTCATTTTTTAAGTTAGATTTAGATTTCCAGCTATTTGTGACTCATGTGCCAGGAATTTACAGACACTTTTATCTTTACTATTAAAAAAAATTTACTTCAGTTCTCAATTTCCTACAGATCCTGAAGAACCCTTTCTCTTTTTAAACTTTCTTCTCAGAGGTTAAAGCATCTGCCTGCAATGCAGGAGACCTGAGTTCGATCCCTGGGTCGGGAAGATCCCCTGGAGAAGGAAATGGCAATCCACTCCAGTATTCTTGCCTGGAGAATCCCATGGACGGAGAAGCCTAGCAGGTTACAGTCCACGGGGTCGCAAAGAGTCAGACACGACTGAGCAACTTCACCTCACCTCACCTCTACCCACCTGTGCCTTAGGCCTGGTAACTGCACACACAGGCATTTCTATATATTATGCAGAACAATGGAAAGACCTAGTTCAGATCTAGGCTCTGCCACCTGCTGGCTTTATAACCTAGGGCAAGCCACTAACTCCACAGAGGCTTTTCGTCTTTATGGGTAAAATACAGGTAACACAAATACACACAACATGTGAGTTAGATGATATAATGTATGCCACAAATTCTCAAACATTTTTAAATGTCTGTAGTTTCACCTGGATAATTTAGTGGATTGAAGTGCTTGCTGATTCATCTGACATCTGGACATCTTTCTAGCTCACTTATATCCATCAGGTCTGGCTTAATATACATTTTTTTCATGGTCTAGTTTTACTCAAAATTATAATGTCCTTGGTGTAAAACCCCTTTATAATAATTTCTCATATACTTGAAGTATTTTTTAGGTCATCACATCTCTTTTTCTTTTATAGTGTAAATAATTCTTTAAACTTCCTTATAACTTCCATTTAAAAACATTTTAATAAAGTTTCTGTCTTCTAAGTTTTAGAGAAACAGGGTTCTTTCTCTCTGCAATTAAAGTGATCTGAGACCCAGAGAAGGAGAAATATCAGATGACATCCTTTATATGTGGAATATAAAAACATGATAAAAAGGAACTTACTTAAAAAAAACAGTCATAGAGTTAGAGAATGAACTTACAGTTGCCAGCAGCTAAGGATGGGGAAAGGGATATTTAGGGAATTGGGGATGGACATGTACACACTGCTATATATAAAATGGATAACCAGCAAGGACCATATATAGCACATGGAACTCTGTTCAGTGTTACATGGCAGCCTGGAAGGGATGGGAGTTTGGAAAAGAATGGACACATGTATTTGTATGGTTGAGTCCCTTTGCTGTTCACCTGAAACTATCACAACATTGTTAATTGGCCACAGTACAAATTAAAAAGTTTTAAAAACAATAAATTGTAAAAAGTGGTGTAAGATCTATGCAAGATATAGATATCTTTCATGAAAGAAAAAAACAATGAAATGCATAATATTAATTTTTTTTTTACATTTTAACTGTATGGAATTGAATCATATTATAACAGAAGCTTGCCCCTAACCATGGAGTCAGTAGAATACATTCATCAGATGAAGTTAATATTAAACTTTTCTCTTCATAAAGTTTACAGTCAGCATAGAAAGAATAAGGGAAGCAAATATTTCTACAGGAAAACTACATATTCCTTGGATATCATTGCAGGAAATACGTGATGTAAACTACCCCTAGAATATTTTCCTTCAAATCTTAAAGCCTGAAACATCCTCCTTATCAGATCCCTAGTACAGAAATCAGCAAAACCTAGTATTTTAAGAGAACATCTTACTCATGTGTGCTGATTCACACTGAGACATCAAAGAATGAAGGAACTGAATAAAATTAACTTCTGACAACCAGTGATGATTTGGAAGCTTTAAGAGAATGATTTATGGCACTAGTATTTAAAGTAGACATATACGTGTCTCAGGTCAACCTCCAAAAATAAAAGCTTAACTAGGAAGACTTCAATGTATTAAAATGTCTAGGAAAACAGATGAACTAATTCAATTCAATTCTTATTATTCACACGTGGATTGAGACTTCTATAAATCAAAATGTACTCCTGTGAAAATCATGCAAAGGGGAAATATAAGGGGATTTTCAGGACTCCCTTACTGGGCTATTCATTATAAGAAAACCTAATTTAATTATCAGTTGATACTCTCCATTTCTCCTTTTGCTTTTCCTCATTTTGGTTCAGAAATGATTTAAAATAGATGACTCTGTGATATAATCCTATAAAATTCCAGACCCATAAGCTTTTAAATATGATTTTTTATACTGTCAAAACTTCTAGTGACACTCTTTTGAGAAGCATTATTATTTCGTAATTTAATCTCTTAATTATCCCATAGTTTTACATTATCTCCTATTGACTTTCTAAATTTTATCTTAATTATTTTAAATATAAAAGTTATAAAGCAAAGTTACAGAATATTTAGCAAAGAAACAAAGAAAATATATTACTCACACATAATTTGATCTCCCTAATACAATTAATGTCAGAAATTTTCAAAACTTTTAAAATCCTATCTACTCTCTCTCTCTCCTCTCCTATATACGACCGCTGGCGCATGCTCTCTTTCTCTCTTCTCTTTGCATCTTTGGGTCAGCATGGCTTCATGCCTGGAGGATGTATTTTCCTGCTATTTTTGAAATAAAACTGAGCTGTAACGTGGAGCTGTAACACTGATCTGGCTAAGAGCTATAACACGGTCTGTCCAAGAGCTGTGATGCTCTGAGGGCTTTAATGTCCAACACTTCAAATTTTTGTTGAGACAAGACAGAACCGAGGAGATTACACTAGCCTGACACGTATGGTACCGTGACTCGAGTTTAACCTGGCTGAAACAATCTCCGCGCGGTCCCCACAAGGAAGAGGCCAAACACAGCAGGAGCCCGACCCAGCAAACCTCCCTCGGTACAAGTGGAACGTGAAGAAAACCCAGCACAAAGGAAATGACAAGAGGCCCATCGTGCTGAAAACCAGGACAGTGAAAAACGAATTCAGCAGAAAGCTCACGCAGCTGTCTCAGATTCAGAAGACCTCCGGTTAAGGATCAAAGCAACTTTTCTCATTTCTGATGATTATCCGGCAGTAGAAGAAATCCATATGTGGCTTCAACAGTTAAAATAATTAAGATGCCAACATGCCAAGAAACAAAGAAATAAGCTTCACAGAGATGTTGGAGTGGATCAATCTATCTGCATTTCATGGGGATATCACAAGGAAAGGGTGACAGAGATGTTGGGGAGACAACTACAGTGTCCTCTATAGCCAGAAAGAAGCTTTCCAGAATGCAGAATGGAAACCAAGCAAGAAAAAATTCCTGGAATCCTAAGGCTGAGATGTATAGCAGAGTGATTCAATTATACAAATACATGTATCTATTCTGGAATCAAGATTGCTGGAAAAAGTATCAATAATCTCAAATTTACAGGGGTACCACCCTATGGCAGAAAGTAAAGAAGAACTAAAGAGCCTCTTGATGAAAGTGAAAGAGGGGAGGGAAAAAGTTGGCTTCAAGCTCAACATTCAGAAAACGAAGATCATGGCATCTGATCCTATCACTTCATGGGAAACAGATGCGGAAACAGTGGAAACAGAGGCTGACTTTATTTTTGGGGGCTCCAAAATCACTGCAGAAGGTGACTGCAGCCATGAAATTAAAAGACGCTTACTCCTTGGAAGAAAAGTTATGACCAACCTAGATAGCATATTCAAAAGCAGAGACATTACTTTGTCAACAAAGGCCCGTCTAGCCAAGGCTATGGTTTTTCCAGTGGTCATGTATGGATGTGAGAGTTGGACTATTAAGAAACCCGAGGACCAAAGAATTGATGCTTTTGAACTGTGGTGTTGGAGAAGACTCTTGAGAGTCCCTTGGACTGCAAGGAGATCCAACCAGTCTATCCTAAAGGAAATCAGTCCTGAATATTCACTGGAAGGACTGATGTTGAAGCTGAAACTCCAATACTTTGGCCACCTGATCCAAAGAGCTGACTCAATTTGAAAAAGATCCTGATGCTGGTAAAGACTGAAGGCAGAAGGAGAAGGGGACGACAGAGGATGAGACGGTTGGATGGCATCACTGACTCAGTGGACATGAGTTTGAGTAAACTCCCGGCATTAGTGATGGACAGGGAGGCCTGGAGTGCTGCAGTCCATGGAGTAGCAAAGAGTAGGACTCAGCTGAGCGACTGAACTGACTGTTTTTAAAATTCTTTCCCATTTAGGTTACTACAGAGTATTGAGGAGAGTTCCCTGTGCTATACAGAAAGTCCTTGTTAGTTCTCTATTTTAAATATAGCAGCATGTACATGTCAACCCCAAACTCCATATATATCCCTCCCCCGGTCCCACCATGCCCCCCAGGAACCATAAATTTGTTCTCTTATTCTATGATTCTGTTTCACTCTTATAAATAAATGTATTTGTATCATTTTTAAGATTCTGCATGTAAGTGATACCATATGATATCTGTCTTTCTCTGACTTACTTCATTTAGTATAATCTTCAGATCCATTCATGTAATAATAGATAAATAAATAAAAATAAAAAAGATCATAAATTTTGATGATGAAAGCACGACAGTAATAAATTTTCCTATACCAAAATAAAATAAAATGCTATCTATACAAAGTTTTGAAACAATTCATGTCTATTCAATACTTTTTTTTCAAGTACAGAAAAGCAAAGAAGTCGCTTATAGTTCCATTGATACCAACAATCACATTTATGTATCTATCAATCCAGATTCCTGTCCTTCTAGTATAATTATGAATGCCTTCTATTTTGTTTGTTATTTTGCTTGCACAGCTGTACTTCTGAATCTTGTGATAAACCCTGCTTGAGGTAAACAGAGTTTTCGGGAAAATTTCCTGTGTTTAGTTACATTATTATCTTCAGAGTGTGGAATTCGCACAATGAAATAAGCATATCAACCCATTCACATTCTCTCATGCTCATTAGTGAAACTGATTAGACAGTCAGTTTCTGAGATCAGCATTTCCTTCCAAGGCTCTTTTGATAAATTGATAATGAACCTAACAGTCAGTGAGGGAAATTAAAGTGATGGAAAAAGGCCACTGGATCATTTACTTGTGCTGCTGTTGGACTCAAAATCCTATGATGCTGCCAAATGAAGTCTTATAAATGTCCATGGTCTCAGTAAAAATTAAAATTCCCACAGGGAGCATCTGAGTGGCTAACTCTAGGTAATGTGACCTGCAAGGGTTTAGGGAAAGGTAATTTTCTGATTTCGTTTTCCACTTTCTTTTTTTTTTTTTTTAATTTATTGGGATATAATTGATTTACAATGTTGTTTTAGTTTCAGGTGTACAGCAAAGTAAATCATTTATACATATATATATTTATATTTATCTTTTTTAGATTTTTAGATCATTTCTCATGTAGGTTGCTGCTGCTGCTGCTAAGATACTTCAGTTGTGTCTGACTCTGTGCGACCCCATAGATGGCAGCCCACCAGGCTCCCCCATCCCTGGGATTCTCCAGCCAAGAACACTGGAGTGGGTTGCCATTTCCTTCTCCAATGCATGAAAGTGAAAAGTGAAAGTGAAGACACTCAATCGTATCCGACTCTTAGTGACCCCATGGACTGCAGCCTACCAGGCTCCTCTGTCAATGGGATTTTCCAGGCAAGAGTACTGGAATGGGGTGCCATTGCCTTCTCCGCATGTGGGTTATTACAGTGTATTGAATAAAATTTCCTGTGCTATACAGCAGGTCTTTACAAGTCATCTCTTTTATGTATAGTAGCATGTATATGTCAATTCCAATCTTTCAATTTATCTCTCCCTCTCCCATATTCCCTGATAGCTATAAATTTGTTCTCCAGCAATTCCACTACTAGATATATAACCTGAGAAAACCATAATTCAAAAAGATACATATACCCCAATGCTCATTGCTGCACTATTTACAGTAGCCAGGACATGGAGACAAACTAAGTGCCAATCAATAGATGAATGGATAAAGATGTGGTACATACACACAATGGAATAGTACTGAGCCATAAAAGAGGCTGAAATTGGGTCATTTGTTGAGACATGGATGAACCTAGCGTCTGTCACGCAGAGTGAAGTCAGTCAGAAAGAGAAAGACAAATACTGTAAATTAACACATGAATGAGGAATCTAGAAAATGTACAGATGGACCTAGTTTCAGGGCAGGAATAGAGACACAGATGTAGAGAATGAACGTGCAGACCTGGGGCTGGGGGGAAGGGAAGGGTGAGATGAATTGGAAGACTAGGTTTTACATATATACACTACTATGTGCAAAATAGACAGCCAGTGGGAACCGCAGTACAGCACAGGGAGCAGAGTTCAGTGCTCTGTGATGAGTGTGGGGTTGCACAGTCGGACACGACAAGCGACTTAGCAGCAGCAGCAGCCAGGCTTCCCGGCCACTTTGTGTCCTACTGGTTTCTTAACCAGCTGGTTATTGCTATTGATAGGTTTAAGCAGATAGTATGCTGGCTTCCTAAAGGGTAACATTTTCTTTTTGAAGCAAACGAAGAAATGAAGAAACAAAGATACATCCTCTCTGCTTTCATGTGGACATAAAAAAGATGGGGACCGCTGACTGAAATTTTCATTCCACTAAATTCATTTACACAAACACCAATCTTGATATGTAATGTATAAAATTCCTCCCCCAATTTTTGCCACTGTAGATTGAAACTGGTTTTTGGTATTCTTCAGTTTTGTCTTTTTTAGGTCTTTATAGTTTATTGTTAATGAGAAAAGGCTGCAGTAGCTAGACATATGCTATTTTTAACCAGAAAATATTTGCTAATTATATTTCATAAAACTACTACCAAAACTTGTAAAGTCTGGATGTTAAACTTTTAAAAGTATTACAGATAGAAGAAGTTTCCAAACAGATCTGTGGAGGCAGAGCAAGATAAATGAGGTTATAAATTAAGCTATTGATTCTCCTGTAAGCAAGAAAAATATTCCTAAAGTGTGTATTCAATCCAAGTAGCTGTTATATCTTTTAAGCTTTCTTGAACTATTTTTGATTTATTCTTTTTAAAACATGTAACTTCATAAAAGTGAACTTAATTTACAATTTATGTTTCAATGTCAATGGTTGGCAAGCATCTTATATTCTCATGAATTATAATCCTAGGTACAACACTTTATTTCATCAACTATCCACTGCTTTTCAATAATGCATTCAAGCATAAAATAATCAGAGGGCATAATAATAGCTAGAGTCTTATTTTTAATAAACAGTGCTATCAAATTCTAAAATATAGTTTTGTTAGATTTTTAAAAACTAATTTTTCATTGAAATTGTTCACTCAAACTCAAGATCAACTAGACAGGCCATAAAATAATGGCTTTAAACAGGTTTACACCACTAGAGATTATACATAGGGACTTCCCTGGTGGTTCAGACAGTAAAGAATCTGCCTGCAATGTGGAAGACCCAGGTTCGATCCCTGGGAGAGGAAGATCTCCTGGAGAAGGGCCTGGCAATCCATTCCAGTATTCTTGCCTAGAGAATCCCATGGACACAGCAGCCTTGTGGGCCACAATCCATGGCATCGCAGAGTCGGACATGACTGAAGCGACTTGGCATGCATGCAGACAGAGATTATGCAAGCTAACCAGTACTCATATAATGACACATGCTTTTGTATTTATATTTTGTATATTTTATAACATCTAACCTAAGAACTTAAATTGTTAGGTTATAATAGGTCTGTTTACCAGAAAGAAGATAAAAGTTTTAGAGTTTCCTTTAAAAATATGCATTTCTATGTCATAGGTTCATACTTTAGAATAGATTCAAATACTGTTTTGGAAAATGTTGTCCATGAAACCACCTGAGAGGTCAGTTATAAATGCAGATCTCCAGGCCCTAATCCAGGCCTGTGAAATCAGAATCTCTGGGCATGAAGTAAGAAATCTGCCTTTTAAAAAGTTCCTCGGAAAAGTCTTCATCCATAAATGTTTGAGAACCACTGTTCAAATTGACCAAGCAATACTAAAGGACTAAACAGTTGACGTGGAGAAACAAGGACGGCTCTGATTCTTTTAAAATCCCACTGTAACAGACTTCAGGGAAAGAACCAAGATCATATTTCAGAAGTCCATTACCATGTATACTGTTTGAAATAATCAGTTTGGTAAAATATACTTCCAAAACTCTAGTCACTAAAGTTACTACTTGGATTGACTCAAATGTCTAGGCCGTTTACCATGTGGAAATGCAGTGAACCATTTACAAAAGCAACATTCCCCCAGAGGTTTCAGCAGATCAACTAACTAATGAAAAATGCACAGTCATACAGTCGGATTACAGTATATATCTCAAATACCAGTGAGAAAACCAGAATCAGATGTCAACCATTTTATTAAGTCTCACGGTAGTTTCACTGTGTGTGGTTTTTTTTTTTTTTTGCCATTAATAGCATTCCAAGAGCTAACCTCAAAACTCAGTGGTAACTTTCTTAAACAACAACATTATAACCAAGTGAGGCATGTTATAAAGTTGTTTCTAGTACCATAACCAAGTAGCCAGACCCGATTCTGAGGCAATCAGTCTCTCACATCAAGGATTTGAAATAAAATACTCTCCTAAGGCAGCAACCAAACCTTTCAGCTAAACAGTGTAAAACTGCCAATAGTAAGTTGCTCATTACATTAAGACTCTAGAGACATTTAGAAGCCAAATAGGATTCTACTGAAAGAGATATTTGGGAATAGCTTCTGATCTTCATCTGTTAGTCTGGAATAACATACATATTTAGTAGCAATTAGAAGGCAATGGCAACCCACTCTAGTACTCTTGCCTGGAAAATCTCATGGGCGGAGGAGCCTGGTGGGCTGCAGTCCACGGGGTCGCTAAGAGTCCGACACAACTGAGCGACTTTACTTTCACTTTTCACTTTCATGCACTGGAGAAGGAAATGGCAACCCACTCCAGTGTTCTTGCCTGGAGAATCCCAGGGACGGGGGAGCCCAGTGGGCTGCCATCTATGGGGTCGCACAGGGTCGGACACGACTGACGCGACTTAGCAGCAGCAGCAGCACTCCACATTGACTTCCCTGCTGGTCCAGGGGTTAAGACTTCGCCTTCCATGGCTGGGAATGTGGTTCAATCCCCGGTGCTTTTAGCTATTTGAACATCTTAGTCTATACAGACAATTAAGATTGGTTTATCATTAGCTTATTTGTGTGTGTGTGTCTGCGTATGTGTCTAAAATAAATAAGTTTTTAAAAGCTCTATTAAAGTTTCAATAAAATTTCACCTTGATAGGAAACATCTTAAAATTTAATTAACACCATAAAAGTAAATTAAATATGCAAATAATGCACTCAAATTGGGAACTTTGCTTTTTATTTTTTACCAACTAAAAGTTTTTTTTTTCAAGTTCACAAAATAGATAAGAAAATTGTAAACTATTAAGTCATCCAGAGACTATTTCTAGTCCCTTAAAATAAAGGTCTTCAATTACTAGGATTAACTGTGTTTAAGGTCAACTATTTGCTAGAGATGTTTTAGTTTCTGGCTTAGTCCCCTTCAAATCCTCAAGGTCCCCAAGCATTCTGTTCTTCAACACTGTAATTGTTTGGGTAGATACCCTCAGATGGACAATTTAAGGGAACAGAGATCAAAGAAGGAAAACAGAAAGATACCATGACTCAGAAGTCACTGTCAGGACAGTACCTTGCACTGTAAGGAAAACGGCCTCAGTCGATGATCCTCCTTCATTGGAAACAACACAGCGATACTCTCCTGCATCGCTGAATTTCACACTCCTGAGCTCCAGGGAAAGGTTAGCCAAGATCCTCATTCCTGCTGGAGCTGTCAGCCTGACATCTCGGTCGCTCCTCTGCCAGGTTAGATTGTAACCCACTGCACTGACGACGAGGCACGTCAAAACTGCGGTTTCTCCACGAGTGACTGTAACATTATTAGGCACTTGGATGACTGGCGGGGGTTCTGTGGGAAATGAGAAGATTCCAGTTGAAAGATCCAGAAGTCATTCTACTCACTCAGAGAGGTGGCCGAAAATTTTAACGAGAATGTATTGAATACCTGGTAGGAAAGATGCAGTACAACGGAACTTATTCTTTAATGCAAACAGGGTGATCAAGAGGGCTTCCCCTGTGGCTCAGCTGGTAAAGAATCTGCCTGCAATGCGGGAGACCTGGATTCCATCCCTGGGTTGGGAAGATCCCCTGGAGAAGGGGAAGGCTCCCCACTCCAGTGTTCTGGCCTGGAGAATTCCATTATCATCTAGTTGAAAAATGCTTTAAATGCATGTTTACATACCACAGCACGCTAAAACTCAAAAAGATATGACTACGCTGATTTAGTATTGCAGAATCTGTCAAATTTTGAAGAAAGGAGCATTCATGGATTTTTGGACTTAAAACCATTTATTTAGTGTTTTAAAGAAAACAGCACATGAAGGATGGGAGATATGGCAAATATACAATGGCATCAGCTTTAAGGAGATTAGCACCTCATTAAGACAGAGTGGAACAGTAGAGTAAAATGAATATTTCCTCAGAGAAGCAGCAGAATGTTTAAGAAATTCAAGTTAACAGTAGGGATAGACTTTTAATAAAATTATACACATAGGACCAAGTACACAAAAGGCACTGAGGGATGCATGCTCATTTCAGATGTGGTCAAAAGCCACTTACCGATTAAATATTTAACCAGCATTTCTAGAGAAAATCACATACTGCTTTAGTTCAGATCAGTCGCTCAGTCGAGTCCGACTCTTTGCAACACCATGAATCACAGCATGCCAGGCCTCCCTGTCCATCACCATCTCCCGGAGTTCACTCAGACTCACGTCCATTGAGTCAGTGATGCCATCCAGCCATCTCATCCTC
>SJYX01013852.1:124817-174462 GCA_006410675.1 Oreotragus oreotragus | reverse complement strand
AAACTTTTCTTCCAAGGAGTAAGCGTCTTTTAATTTCATGGCTGCAGTCACCATCTGCAGTGATTTTGGAGCCCAAAAAATAAAATCTGACACTGTTTCCACTGTTTCCTCATCTATTTCCCATGAAGTGATGGGACCAGATGCTTTGATGCCATGATCTTCATTTTCTGAATGTTGAGCTTTAAGCCAACTATTTCACTCTCCTCTTCCACTTTCATCAAGAGGCTTTTTAGTTCCTCTTCACTTTCTGCCATAAGGGTAGTGTCATCTGCATATCTGAGGTTATTGATATTTCTCCCGGCAATCTTGATTCCAGCTTGTGCTTCT
The DNA here is from genome assembly GCA_006410675.1 of Oreotragus oreotragus. Taxonomy (NCBI): domain Eukaryota; kingdom Metazoa; phylum Chordata; class Mammalia; order Artiodactyla; family Bovidae; genus Oreotragus; species Oreotragus oreotragus. The sequence goes on along the minus strand of SJYX01013852.1, from coordinate 174,135 downwards.
TCCAGCCCAGCAATTTTACTTAAGGCCAAAATTTTGGTACTCTGTGTGTGTGTGTGTTGGGGGAGGGACATTATGCTGATAAATAAATTCAGTAGAGAAAACTAATATAACTGTATTAGTACTAAAGTACCAAATGCCATGTGTAAAGAGTTTTTCTTGCTTCTGCAGTTCTGTTCATTAGTTCCTATATGTTTATATGCAATAAAAAAGAAGAATAATTCTTTTTACACCCATTTTCCATTTAAAATTATCAATATCAATATTTCCAATGAAACAAAAATCCTAAACTTGTTGGCGAGAAGAAAATGCTGAAAATATTCAAGTAACATATTGGTAGAATTTTTATTTNTTCATTAGTTCCTATATGTTTATATGCAATAAAAAAGAAGAAGAATTCTTTTTACACCCATTTTCCATTTAAAATTATCAATATCAATATTTCCAATGAAACAAAAATCCTAAACTTGTTGGCGAGAAGAAAATGCTGAAAATATTCAAGTAACATATTGGTAGAATTTTTATTTTCCTTGAAACATTTCTCAGGTGCTGTGTGACTTTATAAAATAATGTCCGCAGTGACACCAGTAAAACATCGCCATCCCATCATGTTGTGCTTCCAACACTCCTGTCAAAATATAACATCTAATTATCCTATGAATAAACAGCTGATTCTCTTGTGCTAGTCAGTAGCAACAGTAGGATAGCTGAGCTGGGGCCTAGGTGGAAGTTTAAGGCTGGTAGGTTAAAAGGAAAAAAAAAGGCTCAGAAAGAAATGTCCAGTCTTTTAAGTCCAAAGGGGTACTTCCTTGCTAGTTCTAATTTTTACAGTCATTGCCATATCATTCACACTTCTGCCTCCTCCTTGATGATTAAGCAAATGGGACACAATTCCTGAAAACTGGCTTTGGCATAGAACAACTTCCCANGAAAAAAAAAGGCTCAGAAAGAAATGTCCAGTCTTTTAAGTCCAAAGGGGTACTTCCTTGCTAGTTCTAATTTTTACAGTCATTGCCATATCATTCACACTTCTGCCTCCTCCTTGATGATTAAGCAAATGGGACACAATTCCTGAAAACTGGCTTTGGCATAGAACAACTTCCCAGTGATACCATGGATGGGCTGGCACAGATTAATACCACAAGGGCGAGGGTAGTGTGTATATTCAGCAGTTACTGATACCATAAGGCCAAATTCTTAGAAGTCAGTTCACAAGTCCTTTCTGGTACTTCCCAGTTATTTATGCGAGACGCCTGAGTCCACTCACTGAAATCTCTTTTCCCTGTTGTCCTCCTAATTAATATTGCTGGGAAAAAACTCAAGTGCTCAAGTGTTTGTTTTCCCAGAAGCTGAGGAATGTTGACATGATTCCAATGCTTTTCGTAATTACTGGAGATGAAAAAATGAATAGTTTATGATGTATGTCAACTTGCTAAATTGTTTCAGAAGACAAACTTTATTTTTCTAAGAATAAGAGAATACAAACAATTTACTGCAAGGAGAACAGGCTTGCATGCCTCAGTTTAAAAGTTCAGCTTGAACTTATTGATAATAAACGTAAACTCTGGGCTTCTAAACAGTCCTACAGTTATAAAGCTTCTTTTGTCTTAAATTTTTCCAAGAAAATGCACCTCTGACATTTCAGATGCACAAACCGACAGTTCAGACATTGTTATAAGAAAGCTCCACAGGCACGTTTAGGTCAGAATAGGGTTACTACTAAACATACATTAACCCTAGGCTATGAGGCAGGCAGAAAATGATGAGTCAAAACAAAATTTCTAATAAATTCTAGATATATGTTGAGTAGGTAGCTTAATCTTGATCACTAATAATATATGGTAGTTGCTTTGGTTTCTAAAGAATTCTGAGAGATTGGAGGAAATAAATGATAATATAATGAGAGCCTTGTCTATTTATAGGAAACTTACTATTTAAATGTGAATTAATTAGCATGACTCCTATCCCTCTCAATACCAATACTGTAATCACTGAGGTCCTGTGTTTTTGAATGTGACACTTATTGTCTTCAACTCAGATGTCAGAATCCATCCACAAAAGTACCCTGCATATTATAAACATGGGAAGAGAAAGGGACAGTTGAACCTTGCTATTCTAAAGATGGATCTCTCCCTTGTTTTCTCAAAGGAGAATGCCATGTGGGGATTTCAAAATATTAAATCCTACAACAATAATAACAACAACAATAATTTTAAAAACTCATGTCTATTAGTTGTTTCTATGTGCCTGATTCTATCCTAAATCCTGAACATATACTCTCTCACTTAATCCTCATAATTTCTCCATGAAAAAAGAAACTATTACTGCTATTATCATCATCTGACAGTGGGAAAACCAAGGCACTGAGTTCTTCGGTAACTGGTCCAAGGCAGGTCACACAAGTCAATATACAGCAAAGCCTGGTTAACAAACATCCCATTTCCATACCTGCATTGACACTGAGGCAACTGCCAAGGAATTAGGGATAATTACCTGACACGTCGAAGAACGTCTGTGCCCGTCCAGTGCCTGCAGCACTGACGGCAACGCACTCATAGGGGCCTTCGTCTGACAGAGCGACCTCTTCAATATCCCACGTCACGCGGGCAGATTCCCTGTGGCAAGAATACAGAACCATGCTTAGTTACTGCAAAACAAGACCAGGCTGAAGCAGTGATTCCACTGTTTGTTTCATTCATTCAAACGAACAAAGAAAACAGTTTAAAGAAAGTAAATTGATTAAACTGCAGATTTCTTTGTAGCTTAAAACTATACACCTCTTATATTTTAAATAGAAAGTGAAGCTTCTCTAATCTGAGCAAAAAAACAAAGACAGTAACTTTGGTTTTGTTTTTTTCCTATAGATCTTCCTAGGTTCTAACAAGAGAAAGCATTTCCAAATGTGAGAATAACTTTAAAGAGGCTGTGGATAGAAGAATGAACCATTTTTACTGAGAAAATATCATGGAGACATCTTTAATTTTTCTCAAAAGTCATCTCAAAAATACTGCCAATAATTTTACCACTTTTAATTTTCACTTTTTTCACATTATATGTCTACTATCTTTTGACTATCATTTTGTGATCAGGCCTCTACCATTGCTGTTTAGAAATACAGTCTGTGCCTGTCAAGTTATGGAGACTATAAATTTCTTTAGGAAAATATTCTCTGACTAGGTCAAAATAATTAAATAAATAAAATTTTTTAAAACTGGCAGAAAAACACTGCTTAAATCTTCTCTCCTTCCCCTCTCTTTTCAAGTTTTTGGTCATTTTCAGTCGGATTTAGCCAAAGCAACTGAACCAGGTAATTAACAAATATGAAGGTAGAAAACAGAATTTTTGGCTCTCAAAAAGATAAATTCTCTTTGACTTTTTTATGTATAAGCTCCACATAAGACTATATACCATATCTGGTTCAATACATGTATACAATGAATAAAAAAAAAAAAAAAGATCAGTTTTATAATCAAAGTTGTCATTTAGGTAAAACAAATATTTTTCTTATATTATATATTCACTCATTTAATAAATATATATATACTCTGCCCTCTAGGAGGGCTTCCCTGGTAGCTCAGATGGCAAAGAATCTACCTGCAACATGGGAGACCCAGGTTCTGTCCCTGGGTTGGGAAGATCTCCTGGAGAAGGACCTGGCAACCCTTCCAGTATTCTTGCCTGGAGAATCCCATGGACAGAGGAGCCTGGTGAGCTACAGTAAAGTGGGCTTTGTAACATGGGGTTACAAAGAGTCAGACACGACTGAAGCAACTTAGCACACATGTCCTCTAACACTTCAATTTGTTANGGAAGATCTCCTGGAGAAGGACCTGGCAACCCTTCCAGTATTCTTGCCTGGAGAATCCCATGGACAGAGGAGCCTGGTGAGCTACAGTAAAGTGGGCTTTGTAACATGGGGTTACAAAGAGTCAGACACGACTGAAGCAACTTAGCACACATGTCCTCTAACACTTCAATTTGTTACTCATCTTCCGGCAATGTCTTAGTAATAGCCACTTAATTCTTATTTAAAAGATTCTGATAACCCATAAAATAAGCATTATATTGTTCTAAAATATGATTGTCATAAATACTTTCATATTTTTTCTTATAATCATCCATAGATATTTACAACATTTTTTAAACATTAAAGATATGGATAAAATGACCCACTGCACAGTCAAGATACCTTTCACTGAAGCTGAAAATGTACAAGATATATTCCTCACAGTAATAACTCCAGAGTCCTCCCAATTCAAATGAATGGTACTCACTATAAATAATTCATTGAGCTCTTAATGTACATTTACCACTAACCTATATTTAAAAGAAAGTCAAAACACAGGTTCCTGCCATCAGGAAAGTGAGAAAATAAGCAAGGTGACCATTCCATATATTTTAGTAACTGGGAATATGTACTTCAGTTAATACTGTTTCCTTTCGCATGTGTCTCTGCATTAGGTGTCAGTGGTCCTTACTGCCACATTGAGAAGAAAGTGGAGTATGACTTACTCTTTGCTGCACTGATCACCTAAGATGCATCTTGAATGCTTTACAGCAGTATGCTAAGCCCAAGTTTACAAATGCCATTATCTAGAAGGTACTGGTAAGTTCCAGGAAGGTAGGAGTTTGAATTACACACATTTTTGTGCCTTCTGCAGTGCTTACTTCAGAGCCAAGTATATGTTAGGATTCATCAAAAACTTAAGACACATGGACATTTTAGAATAGAAAGTGACAATTCTTCTAGTCTTAGGGCCCTTTCTTTAAAAACAAGAAAGTAAGGTGGGGGTGTTTCAGGATGGGGAACACGTGTACACCCGTGGCAGATTCATGTTGATGTATGGCAAACCAATACAATATTGTAAAGTAATTAGCCTCCAGTTAAAATAAATAAATTTATATTAAAAAATAATAAAAAAAATAAAAAGAAAGTAGGGAGAAGGACAATTTATTCAAAGGCATGTAACCAGTGTATGGGTTGCTTAGAGAATATTCTTTAGTATTATATTTATTCCTATCTCATTTATGAAATTATTACATGAAAACAATTCTCCTTTTCATGTAGCCTTATCAGTAGGCATTATCCTCTGTCCATGGAATTCTCCAGGCAAGAATACTAGAGTGGGTGACCATTCCCTTCTCCAGGGGATCTTTCCAACAAAGGGATCGAACCAGGTCTCCTGCATTGCAGGCAGATCCTTTACCATAAAAGCCCCGAGGGAAGCTCACTAGGGTTGTATGGCCACAATAAAAAGTTCTGAAGGAACAGCCTTTGGAACAGGGGAAGGAACACATCAGTTAGAAATGAGTCTTGTTGCTAATGGAAACGAATTCTCTCCCATATCCCCTAGAAATCATCGTGACTCACATAACAAAAGATCCAGTCATGCATCTGGAGTTGTTAGGAAATCTAGGGCAGAGATGTGCGAGTGAACTGGGATTAGAGTATCAAATCCATCATCACCCATGCCCAATTTTGTCTCTAGACTCTTACATCTAAAGAACTTAACAAATGTCAGCAAGGCATGTCACATCTCTGGGCCACAGAGTTGGAAAAATGCAAGAAAGAATCCTTGTGGTTTACCTCAGAGGAATTGGGTGAAATTAATAAATTAATGTTTATAAAGAATCTCAAGTATCTTTCAGAAATGTTACTATTTAAATCCAAAGCAGAATATTTTTATTTCATCAGTTAGGTATGTAACTTTGTCATTTGATGTCTTGGTCAGCTAATGTTGCTGGTTATTAACTATGCAGCTAAGGAAATCATCAAGATGTATGTTAGAGAGTAGCAGGAAATAAGAAGTCTAATCTTTACCTAATGGAAAATTCAAGTTATGATAAACATTCTTGCCACAGCTTTTTATTTAAATGACCCCATGAGGACATTGTATAAGCTAAGATTTGTCAAAACTTAACATATTACAGAAGTTATTTATGTGAATATTGAGTTACCAGTGTGAAAGTCTTATAAAATTATAATTAGAGTTTTTCTCCTTGAATGTAGTTTTACAGTAAATTAACAACAACAAAAAAGTTTTCCAGAAATCATCCTCTAGTTTTCAAGGCCTACTTAATGTTTTATCATTAGATGACTTAAATTTGTCTAGAAAATTTACCGGTCTTCTCAAGGAAAGTTGGTGTCCTCTAGCCCACTCCCATTGATTTTTGGCTGCAGTGTGTGTGTGTGCTAAGTCGATTCAGCAGTGTCCGACTCTTGTGACCCTCCAGGCTACTGTGTCTATGGGATTCTCCAGGCAAGAATACTGGAATGGGTTGCCATGTGCCCTCCTAAGGGGATCTTACCCATCCAAAGATGGAACCCCAGTCTCTTATGTCTGCTGACAGCATCCCAACAGACACTTCACCCTTCTCCTCCTGGCTCCCTGGGCTCCAGTTCCCCTGGCTTCCTTCCTGTCTCTCTTCCCCACGTGCCTGGTGGACTCTGGCTTTAGTGCACTTGCACTGATTGCTCCTGAAATGTGAACACTCCTCCCTGGATATCTGCAGGGCCATCTCATTCACCACATTCAGGTCCTTACTCAAATGTCTCTACTATGAATTTTTAAATTGCAACTTGGCCAAATTCACATGCCCTCCACCACCCAGTAGTTATGTGCCTGAAATAACCTGCTCCACTTTTTATTGTAACACATCAGATTCACTTATCATAACACTTTAAATCAGATTCAGAGACATATCTACCCTCAAGCCACTGAAGTTTAAACGTCAGGGTCTTTCATTTGCAAGGGCTCTTGCAAAGTTCAGTACCTAACTTTGTATGCATAATTTTGTATTCTTTGTCTTATCAAGGGACCCTCAAACTATAAAATTCAGATCCTATAAAAACTGCAATCAACTCTTAAATGTACCAGCAATTATTATATTACCACAGAATACTTATCATCTATTTCTGTCTTCCTTCTCTACAATATATAACCTCCACAAAGGTACAGAATCGTGTCTGTTTTGCTCAGTGTCACACCCCAAGACNTTGTTAGGAAATCTAGGGCAGAGATGTGCGAGTGAACTGGGATTAGAGTATCAAATCCATCATCACCCATGCCCAATTTTGTCTCTAGACTCTTACATCTAAAGAACTTAACAAATGTCAGCAAGGCATGTCACATCTCTGGGCCACAGAGTTGGAAAAATGCAAGAAAGAATCCTTGTGGTTTACCTCAGAGGAATTGGGTGAAATTAATAAATTAATGTTTATAAAGAATCTCAAGTATCTTTCAGAAATGTTACTATTTAAATCCAAAGCAGAATATTTTTATTTCATCAGTTAGGTATGTAACTTTGTCATTTGATGTCTTGGTCAGCTAATGTTGCTGGTTATTAACTATGCAGCTAAGGAAATCATCAAGATGTATGTTAGAGAGTAGCAGGAAATAAGAAGTCTAATCTTTACCTAATGGAAAATTCAAGTTATGATAAACATTCTTGCCACAGCTTTTTATTTAAATGACCCCATGAGGACATTGTATAAGCTAAGATTTGTCAAAACTTAACATATTACAGAAGTTATTTATGTGAATATTGAGTTACCAGTGTGAAAGTCTTATAAAATTATAATTAGAGTTTTTCTCCTTGAATGTAGTTTTACAGTAAATTAACAACAACAAAAAAGTTTTCCAGAAATCGTCCTCTAGTTTTCAAGGCCTACTTAATGTTTTATCATTAGATGACTTAAATTTGTCTAGAAAATTTACCGGTCTTCTCAAGGAAAGTTGGTGTCCTCTAGCCCACTCCCATTGATTTTTGGCTGCAGTGTGTGTGTGTGCTAAGTCGATTCAGCAGTGTCCGACTCTTGTGACCCTCCAGGCTACTGTGTCTATGGGATTCTCCAGGCAAGAATACTGGAATGGGTTGCCATGTGCCCTCCTAAGGGGATCTTACCCATCCAAAGATGGAACCCCAGTCTCTTATGTCTGCTGACAGCATCCCAACAGACACTTCACCCTTCTCCTCCTGGCTCCCTGGGCTCCAGCTCCCCGGGCTTCCTTCCTGTCTCTCTTCCCCACGTGCCTGGTGGACTCTGGCTTTAGTGCACTTGCACTGATTGCTCCTGAAATGTGAACACTCCTCCCTGGATATCTGCAGGGCCATCTCGTTCACCACATTCAGGTCCTTACTCAAATGTCTCTACTATGAATTTTTAAATTGCAACTTGGCCAAATTCACATGCCCTCCACCACCCAGTAGTTATGTGCCTGAAATAACCTGCTCCACTTTTTATTGTAACACATCAGATTCACTTATCATAACACTTTAAATCAGATTCAGAGACATATCTACCCTCAAGCCACTGAAGTTTAAACGTCAGGGTCTTTCATTTGCAAGGGCTCTTGCAAAGTTCAGTACCTAACTTTGTATGCATAATTTTGTATTCTTTGTCTTATCAAGGGACCCTCAAACTATAAAATTCAGATCCTATAAAACCTGCAATCAACTCTTAAATGTACCAGCATTTATTATATTACCATAGAATACTTATCATCTATTTCTGTCTTCCTTCTCTACAATATATAACCTCCACAAAGGTACAGAATCGTGTCTGTTTTGCTCAGTGTCACACCCCAAGACTATGAAGCAAATAAGAATGTATAATGAATATATAGACTAACAAATATCTATCTGTATTTCTGACGTTTCATGCTATAAAATATTACTAACAGAAGCATTTACACACTTTAAATACTGGTCGACTCCAAGTGTAACTCCATTTCTGACAAAACTCAAGGTAAAAGGCAAAAGACTGTCAATAGCACAGGGAATCTGGCCCGGCTGCAGGTAGTAGCCCGGGGTTTTCTCAGGCATTGTAACTTTCGGAGCATCTGGGAAAAAAAGAACATGGGCAAGAAGGTCACAATGATATTTGGTACTTCCTGTTAATCCATTCAAAACTTTATGCTTATACTATTCCAGTAAATTCTCTGCATTTCAATTAATCTAAACCACTAAAAATCACTTTAATTATCTTTCTTTGTTCCAAGTTTATTAATTTCTGTATTATCTCCAGAAAGTACTCATTGAATCTATGACTCCACTGATTTTAAGGCATAGTATTTTTTTTTTTTAACCAGCAAGATAGAAAACAAAATTACCAAATAAGTTACAAAGCATCATCAATTGTAGGAGAGAGTTTAATTCTGAAAATGTAACGGTATGTAAGAACCCACATAGCTCTGTCTCTTATACACATCTGTTTCTTTTAAACCTATATTTAAAAGAAAGTCAAAACACAGGTTCCTGCCATCAGGAAAGTGAGGAAATAAGCAAGGTGACCATTCCATATATTTTAGTAACTGGGAATATGTACTTCAGTTAATACTGTTTCCTTTCGCATGTGTCTCTGCATTAGGTGTCAGTGGTCCTTACTGCCACATTGAGAAGAAAGTGGAGTATGACTTACTCTTTGCTGCACTGATCACCTAAGATGCAATTGATTTCTTAAGAGTCCAATAGTTTTTTTAAGCATTCAGTTCAGGGGCTAAAGCAACTAACTCTGTATATGGTCTCTGAGGAAATACTGAGATTGGGTCTATTATCATCTTTTCTTAGCATTAAACAATAGAGTTGTTCCTGAATATAAATATAAAGCTTCTATACAAATGATATATGGTTACTGCTCCATCCAGTAGGGCAACATTAGAGTGAGTCAATCTTTCTATATCTGTTGAATATAGATGGTTGGGTGGCATCACCAACTTGATGGACATGAGTTTGAGCAAGCTCTGGGACTTGGTGATGAACAGGGAAGCCTGGCATGCTGCACTCCATGGGGTCACGAAGAATTGGACACAACTGAGCGACTGAACTGACTGATATCTGTGTCAGTCCATGGTTCAAGCTACACACAGTTTTAAAGTTTTGGTCAGATTAAGTCATCAGCATTTGGAAATATATAAGCAACTAGCCTACTAACTAACTAACTAACCAAATAAAGGCAAACTCATCATGTTATTTACAGTGAACTACTGATTATTATACAGAAGGTTTCTGATAATCATATATAAACTTTAGCCAAATTAGACAGCTTAATCAAACAATAAACACAAGTACCAGGCTTTTTATGGGGAGTAAGAGCATCACTTCATGGCAAATAGATGGGGAAACAGTGGAAACAGTGAGAGACTTTATTTTCCTGGGCTCCAAACTCACTGCAGATGGTGACTGCAGCCATGAAATCAAAAGACGCTTGGTCCCTGGAAGAAAAGCTATGACAAACCTAGACAGCAAACTAAAAAGCAGAGACATTACTTTGCCAACAAAGGTCCGCCTAGTCAAAGCTATGGCTTTTCCAGTAGTCATGTATGGATGTGGGAGTTGGACTATAAAGAAAGCTGAGTGCCGAAGAATTGATGCTTTGAACTGTGGTGTCGGTGAAGACTCTTCACAGTCCCTTGGGATGCAAGGAGATCAAACCGGTCAATTCTAAAGGAAATCAGTCCTGAATATTCACTGGAAGGACTGATGCTGAAGCTGAAGCTCCAGTACTTTGGCCAAAGTGATGCAAAGAAATGACTCATTTGAAAAGACCCTGATGCTGGGAAAGACTGAAGGCAGGAGAGAAGGGAATGACAGAGGATGAGGTGGTTGGATGGCATCACCAACTCGATGGACATGAGTCTGAGTAAACTCCAGGAGTAGGTGATGGACAGGGAAGCCTGGCGTGTTGCAGTTCATGGGGTCTCAAAAAGTCGGACATGACTGATCGACTGAATTGAACTGAAGAGCATCAGAATTTCCCAGTTCAAGTTCTTACACTAATTGAAGTAAGATTCTAAGATCTACAGATTTTGAATCTACTAAGATTCTCAGATGTACAAATCGGTGAGATTTAACATGAAATTTTGAATTTTTTTTTTTATGGTTAAGAAAAGTTGTTACCTATGTGCAAACGCTTTTCCACACAGTGACTCAGTAACAATGTGAGGATATTATTTTTGACTTTCAAGTCCATTTTTTAACTATAGGACCACATAAACCCCTTAAACTATTAATACTCCAGTGATGAATAAAGTGACATCTTACCTGGGACAATACTAGAGAAGGAAACACTTGACACTCTCTGGAAGAGAAAATCATCCTTATCATAGCCTGTTACTTTGAGAAAGAAAGCTTCATTTGGTGGTATAAAATCAGAAATATTCCATATGCCATAAGGTTTTCTATCAGGATAATATTTAACAGGAATAGTCTTAAGAGAACTGCCTGAGATACTCAAAAGTTCAAGATGATCTACTCTAGCTGGGCTGGAAATTCCAGAAGTATTCAGCAGCACATAGGTAGGTATTCCTACAAGAGAAAGAATTTATCATTTATAAGTAATATGCACCCGAGGTTATCTATCAAGTAAGTTTTGTATTATAACAGCAGGTAATCAGGATCATATATATGAGTACTACAGGCTGTGCCAAAAACTGTGTCTCAGCTGTGGAGTCTTTTCTACACCAATAAAAAAAGTTTATTTATGACCAGAAAAATACAGGAAACCACAGACAATGACTTTTAAGTTTATATAATCATGTTTATATGTAGAAAATTAGAATTATGAATATTGTATATTTCTATTATATGAATATTTTAAAAGATTCATTACTTTGTATCGTCCTAGTAACTTAAGCAATAAAAATAAAAGAACAATCAGAAAAAAAGAAATTTAAAGTCACAGTAGGACTAAGCCTTCTTTTCAGCTACAAAACAATAAATCTTCTTGCATGAATAAAAATAAGATGAAAAGCACCTTTCAAATCAATAATAATTTCATCTTGGAACATATAATGCTATTTGATATCTTCAGCATTTTAACTGTACACACACATACTCTATATTTTCACCTTGACAACAGGTAAGTAAGATGCTAGTAAGAAAAGTGCCAAGATCTAAGTCAGCAGTTTTCAAAGTTTAGTATGTATAGGAATCAATGAGGTGCTTGTTAAAGTGTATATTCCTGGGACCTGGAGAAGGAAATGGCAACCCACTCCAGTATTCTTGCCTGGGAAATCTTATGGATAGGGGAGACTGACAGGCTACCATTCATGGACTTGCAAAAGAGTTGGATGTGCCTCAGTGACTAAACAACAAAACTGGGGCCTACTGTCTATAATTTTCATTCAGGAGATCTGAGGTAGGCCCCAGGAATCTTAATTTTTGATAAGCTCCCCAAATGAGTTCAATATCACTGGTCTTTGGACCATACTTGAAGAAACAATGACTATGACAGGAGTGTAATCGTATTTCAAATAAAGATGCCATGTTTCCCAATTTTACTGAAGAACTACAAAATTACAAAACCACAGTCTGAGAAGTACTTTGCACTGCAATAGCTACTATGCCAGTTGAGCTAATACACACATACAAACCTTGCACTGGTCTGCTGACTGTTTTTTTGAAGTCCAGGGTGGGCTTTCGGGAAAAACCAGCTCGAAAATCAATAGTACTGAGGCCAGTGATGCGAACAGAGTGCCTTCCAGTGCTAGACGTCTGAAAAATGTTTAATGACAAATTCCATCAGCTTAATCCAGGGTGCTGGTCACAGTAAACACTCACCAGCAAAAGAAACTGCAGAGCACTCCGTTAGACTTGATGTCCACTCATTGTGGCCTTTATCTGGGTGTTTTGAATTTAACCGTGATTCCATAACTTCAACGCAAGTTTTGTAATATATATCCAGGGGCCTGAAGCCTATACACTTGAATATTATATTGCACGCTCAGTGGTAAAAAATAGAGGGGCACAGTCATAGTGAATGGACTTGATTTACAAGATGGATATTCAACAAATGAATATTCATGAAATAAATGAATGACTAAACCTTCTCCCCTAAACATCATCCAGGTTCTATTATGGAAAATATTTCCTTTCTCTTTGCTCAGGGAAGATACAGCCAGGACAGGCACAAGAGTCAATTATCAACTAGGTTTTAGCTGACCAGCATCTTCAGCTCAGCAGTGTCCAGTCAAGGACTCAGTTAGCAAGATACAGGCATGAGTGAAAAAATAAGGTCCTCACCCTCTAAGAGCTTATGGTCAGTAAGGAAGTCAGATGGAGAAGAGAAATCTCCAATGCAATACAGTAAATGCAGTGATAGAATTACAGAAAAGGTAGAGAGAAAAGAAATACATATATTAAAGGAGCACAGACCAGGTTGTAGTTCAGTTAAAACCTCCTAAAGGAGATGGACAAGAAATTGAATAGCTGAGAGCTGACGTCACCAAAATCACTGCAGATTGTGACTGTAGCCATGAAATTAAAAGACACTTACTCCTTGGAAGGAAAGTTATGACCAACGTAGATAGAATATTCAAAAGCAGAGACATTACTTTGCCAACAAAGGTCCATCTACTCAAGGCTATGGTTTTTCCAGTGGTCATGTATGGATGTGAGAGTTGGACTGTGAAGAAGGCTGAGTGCCGAAGAATTGATGGTTTTGAATTGTGGTGTTGGAGAAGACTCTTGAGAGTCCCTTGGACTGCAAGGAGATCCAACAAGTCCATTCTGAAGGAGATCAGTCCTGGGTGCTCTTTGGAAGGAATGATGCTAAAGCTGAAACTCCAGTACTCTGGACTTCCCTGGTGGCTCAGATGGTAAAGCATCTGTCTACAAAGCAGGAGACCCAGGTTCAATCCCTGGGTCGGGAAGATCCCCTGGAGAAGGAAATGGCAACCCCTTCCAGTACTATTGCCTGGAAAATCCCAAGGATGGAGGAGCCTGGTAGGCTACAGTCCATGGGGTCGCAAAGAGTTGGACACGACTGAGTGACTTCACTTCACTTCACTTCCAGTACTCTGGCCACCTCATGCAAAGAGCTGACTCATTGGAAAAGACTCTGATGCTGGGAGGGATTGGGGGCAGGAGGAGAAGGAAACAACAGAGGATGAGATGGCTGGATGGCATCACGGGCTCGATGGACATGAGTTTGGGTGAACTCCGGGAGTTGGTGATGGACAGGGAGGCCTGGCGTGCTGCGATTCATGGGGTCGCAAAGAGTCGGACACGACTGAGCAACTGAACTGAACTGAAGTCACCTCTATGTGCATAAATAATAAATAATTTGGATTAGGGCCACAGGATAAAATACTAACATTTACTGGGCACTTTCTTTGTGTCCAGACTTTTGCATACATTGGTTTATTTTTCATTACCACTGGGTAAGGTAAATACCATCATTAGCCCCATGGCACAGATAAACAGACTGAGGCACCAAATCATTAAATACCTTGCCCAAGTTCACACGGTTTCTCAACTTTCTAACATTGCAGAAGTCAGGTTTTAACCCAAAGGTCAGACTCTGGGCTTTTTTCCACTGTGCTAGATTGTCTCCCAAGGGCAAGGTAACTCAGAGTGAGCCCCTACCTCAATACCTCTCTAATTATGATTTGAGGACCAACTATGTCTATACCTACACAAAATCACCCAGGTTGTTTGTAAAAATACAGACTTCTAGCTCCAGCCAAAATTTACTTGTCAGTGGCATCTAGGACTACGCATATAATATATGGTAATATATGGCTATATATGGCTACAAGGCTCTGCAAACCACACAGCTTTCCCTAAATCTCTGTGACTCATGTGGCAATGAGTACAGAAAAGATCAAGAGATATGTATGTCCCTGTTGCTACCAATTATATTCCTCATTAAGCAGAACCTGCGGAAACTCAAAGCAAAGAAAAATGAAGGTGAAGGGAAAGAAAAAATAATTACATCTTCTCAAAAAATGTGTTGTATTCTTAGCATAAATGATGTTCCTAATTACCATGGCTCATTTTAATAGGGCTTACAAAATACTGTATGTTTAAGTGCAGAAGTCTCAGTACACTTATTCCACTATTTCTAAAGGAAAATGTGTTATGAATTAACAGATATAAAAGGAAACTATATATCATAATCCAATTTTAAATCGAGGATCTCCTACAGGGCTATATAAAACCTTGAGAAGTCTACAAAAAAAACCTTGAGAAGTCTACGTTCAACTGCCTTAATAATGAGAGCTTTACTGAAAATACTATTGTCTACTAGTTTCTTGTCAAGGAGGAACAAAATAGTCAATATTATGAGTTGATTTAGATTTTTTTCACTGACATCATCTATTGCTGTTGCTCACAAAGTCCCCTATGATAAAACAGCTACTGAGAGATTATCAAGGGCAAATGTGATACACACTTCACCTAATGACTGCTATCAAGTATTAACCATCTATTAAGTGTTTTGTGCACAAACCAACTGATAACAAATCCATTTCCAAAGTGGTGCTTACAGGGAACTCTGCTCAAAGCTATGTGGCAGCCTGGATGGGAGGGAAGTTTGGGGAGAATGGATACACGTGTTGTGCATGGCTGACTCCCTTTGCTATCCACCTGAAACTATCACAACATTGTTGATCAGCTATACTTCAATACAAAATAAAAAGTTTTTTTTAAGTGATGCTTAATATCTGAGAAAAAGTAGAAATTACCCAAGTGTTTGAAAATGTGGTATCCTGCTGGTAAATAATCAGAGAAGACAATGGCACCCCACTCCAGTACTCTTGCCTGGAAAATCCCATGGACAGAGGAGCCTGGCAGGCTGCATTCCATGGGGTCGCGAAGAGTCAGACACTACTGAGTGACTTCACTTTCACATTTCACTTTCATGCATTGGAGACGGAAATAGCAACCCACTCCAGTGTTCTTGCCTGGAGAATCCCAGGGACGGGGGAGCCTGGTGAGCTGCCGTCTATGGCGTCACACAGAGTCAGACACGACTGAAGCTACTTAGCAGCAGCAGCAGCTGGTAAATAATATATTAAAAATAAAACTGAGTTGATAATAGGGAGTCTCTTACAATCTCTACAAAATTATTATAAATTAATCTTGATCCAAATAACATACAAAAAAGTGGGTGGGGATAAGGACGTAGGTAAACTCTGAGAAAAGCTAAAAATATGACACATAATTAAAGAAGATTGTAATTTCGTATTTATATATTATACTGTAAACAGTAGGAATCCCTGCACAGGATTTGAAAGGGTTTGTAAGTAAATGGTATTTCCGACTGAGTTAGATTTTATGCACAATGACATCCAACTCTGGGTTAATCAGGGTGATGGGAGCAAAAGATATCACAAATAAACCACAATTACTCACTTAAAAATATAATGCCAGGAAATATTTTAAACTAAGTCAGTTAAAAATGACCTCTGATACTCACTTATTATTCTTGAATCATTTTCTTAAAAGAATTACAATAATACTTGGACAATATTTTAGGAACAGAAAATATCACATTCAATATCTTCATGAGAAAGTGCTAACAATTTATTATTTTAGTCTGTTGTCTTAAAGTAAGCTATTATTTTAGTCTGTTGCTTAGCTGACCTCCCTCTTTCAAGTATTATTGTCATAGGAACAAAAAGATCTTAGGAATAAGGATGGTAAAATGTATCAGTAACTGGAAAAAGGAGAAAGGCCCAACACACACAAAATGCACTCTGTACAGGAGGCTAAATCTTTTATGTAAATTACCATCTTTAATCCCCACAAAAACCCATCTGAGATAATAGTATTATCCCCTTCATTTCACAGATCAGAAAGGTAGAGTCATTTACTCAAAGTCACAGATAAACAGCAAGTAGCAGAGCTGGGCAGAGAAGGCAATGGCAGCCCACTCTCGTACTCTTGCCTGGAAAATCCCATGGACAGAGGAGCCTGGTAAGCTACAGTCCATGGGGCCGCGAAGAGTCAGACACGACTGAGTGACTTCACTTTCACATTTCACTTTCATGCACTGGAGAAGGAAATAGCAACCCACTCCAGCGTTCTTGCGTGGAGAATCCCAGGGACGGGGGAGCCTGGTGGGCTGTCGTCTGTGGGGTCTCATGGAGTTGGACACAACTGATTTAAGTTAGCAGCAGCAGCAGAGCTGGGATGTGAATTTAGTGAGGATCCAGAAACTGACCTCCACAGGTACACCATGTGCTTCTCATGATCATTTCAATGAACTGAATTACGCTGATTTGGGGGTAAAGGCTGAAATATACCCAACTGCTCTACATAACAGAAGAGTAATATGGAATTTCGATTCCCTGGTGGCTCAGCCAGTAAAGAATCCACCTGCAATGCAGGAGACCTGGGTTTGATCCCCTGGGTTGGGAAGATCCCCTGGAGAAGGGAGTATCAACCCATTCCAGTATTCAGGACTGGGAAATTCCATGGACAGAAGAACCTAGTGTCCATGGGGTTGCAAAGAGTCAGACACGGCTAAGTGAACATCTATTTGGAATTCCTGAGACTATTCACAGGAGAGAAGCAGAAACAAAATAGAGAACAGAAGAACGGAGGGCAAGGAGAAAGCAAAAGGACACAAGTTCAGTTCAGTTCAGTCGCTCAGTCGTGTCCGACTCTTTGCAACTCCATGAATCGCAGCACGCCAGGCCTCCCTGTCCATCACCATCTCCCGGAGTTCACCCAGACTCACGTCCATCGAGTCAGTGATGCCATCCAGCCATCTCATCCTCGGTCGGCCCCTTCTCCTCCCGCCCCCAATCCCTCCCAGTGTCAGAGTCTTTTCCAATGAGTCAACTCTTCGCATGAGGTGGCCAAAGTATTGGAGTTTCAGCTTTAGCATCATTCCTTCCATAGAAATCCCAGGGCTGATCTCCTTCAGAATGGACTGGTTGGATCTCCTTGCAGTCCAAGGGACTCTCAAGAGTCTTCTCCAACACCACAGTTCAAAAGCATCAATTCTTTGGTGCTCAGCCTTCTTCACAGTCCAACTCTCACATCCATACATGACCACAGAAAAAACCATAGCCTTGACTAGGCGGACCTTAGTAGGCAAAGTAATGTCTGTGCTTTTGAATATACTATCTAGGACACAAGTTACTTCAAGATAAAGCCCAAATCGACAGTCAAATTTACTAAATTTACAAAATGGTCTTGTTACTGGCTTTCCCTGAAATTTTTGAAGGACTGAAGTTTACCCAGCATGGAGGCATAAAAAATTAGAATCAACACACAAGTAATCAGAGGCAAGGAGACCAAAGCAAAGTAAACCTTCAGGAAACCCCAGAAGCATTGGGGAAAGGCTTTGGCTTCTAATGTGTTATGGACAGAGTGGGGTTGGAGGAGAATTAAAAGATAAGAAAGACTTGGAGGGGCAAAGAAAATTTAGCTAATTTAGCTAATCTATGACTAAGTTAAATAGAGGGGAGGTCCAGCTGCGTATTTCTTACTCCTCTCTTCCTTTCTGAATTATTTTAGCTATCTTAGGACCATTTTTCTACATATATAATTAAATTAGTATGACAAAAACCACTGTTTTGATGTTTTTCTATTTGATCTTTATATCATGTAGATTTAAACTAACTGCTGTAATAAAGTGAGAATTTGGCTCCAAAAAGCATCTCTCCACCACAGAGTAACTAGAAGTATCACTTCCACACAGCATCCTCACCTCATGGTTCCTGTAGCTCAGAACAGGGAAATTAAGGAGGCTCACAGTGGTTCCAAGCATAACAGGAAATATCTAGACAGACACTCGACTGGGTTTGTATAAGCCTAAAATTCTAAGAGCTGCATTTTAAACAGTCTACTTCTTCATGTTATTTATAAAGGTTTATAATGTGTTACATTACTGCCCTGAGTTAGAATGTCAAGTTGGTCAAGTTGCAGAAGGGTCTCAGTCAGGAATACAGAGGCTGCTGTAGTGTAAGCTGAGTTGAGGCAAAGATGAGGTTAGATGAGATACCTCCTGGCATTCTCTAGTTATAAACAGGCAGCTACACAAAAGAGTGAGAGAGAAGCAGCAGCAGAGTGGACCAGAGTGTGGGCTTCTGAACTGAGAGTGAGTCTTTAAGAAATGAAGAAGCAGGGCAGGCTGAAGGACCATGGAGCAAGCACCATGGAGAGCTCCAGGGAAAATCAGTTGCTCTTCCACTATCTTCCTGGTCAGCTATATTGCAGATGAATCTATTTTTAAGGCTAGACATCTATTAAATACTGAAAGCCTTCTCTACATAGAAAGTCCCCGAAGGCAAGAATTATATCAAATATATCACCTATAAAATACTATTCAATAGGTACTTAATACATGAAATTAATTAATATCATTAATAATAAGGCCAACAAACACTTAATGTTGGCAGTTTCCCTTAGATTTCCCTAGGACCAACTGATGACAGAGTCAACAATAATTCATTGACTTTTTCTAGATACATTATGCTAAGTATGTTCACACGATATCTCATTAAGCACCAAAAATAAATTGGGGCCTAAAGAAATAATTACTTGTCTAGGTTTATACAGCAAGTTAAATGGCAATTACTCCAAGTTCAATACTCTAAGTCAATGCATAACATCCTAGGATGACATAATCTTTGGGTTGATTTGGACCCTATCACATAGAAAACAGTAATATCCCCATCTATTCATTTGCCATTCTAAATTTCTAAATGTACTCGCAAAGGAGGAGTCAGGTTAGTAGAGTGTTGGTAAATTTCTCTCTGAAAAAAAAAAAAAAAAGCACTAATTTGGGACATTTGCCAAATTCTGTGATGTAAATACTACCGAGTGGCTGATTTCAAGCTCCCAACAGGATGTCACTGAGTTTGGAAGAGAAAGCACATAACTGACTCTCCAAAACCATTTATGAACCAGCTCCAGAAAACCATTAGGCCATGATAACAGTTCTGGCACAAAGCCAAAGTAAATAAAGTAAAGCCTTTATGTTTATCTAGAATTGATAGAAAATATAGATACAGTTTACTATTTATACACACTCTGGAGAAGAACTAATTTAGTTTTACCACTCATGTGTCAGAAACTGTTTAAACATTTACCAACATCTAATTTAATTGTGACAATATTAAGTAGGTATTATTTTCCCCTATTTTTCACAGAGTTGGAGAGGGAAATGGCAACCCACTCCAGTATTCTTGCCTGGAGAATCCCAGGGATGGGGGAGCCTGGTGGGCTGCCATCTATGGGGTCACACAGAGTCGGACACGACTGAAGTGACTTAGCAGCAGCAGCAGGGTAGGTCTAGGTAATTTCTTCAAGGTCAAAAATATACTAAGTAGTATATATTAAAATAGATGCCCATCTATTTTCAAATCATTTGCTCTTATATAACATACCATCCTTTACAAAGTAAAGAACACTATACTTTTAATCAAATATATATTGAGAAGCTAACGTGGGGTAGGAGCTGTGCCAGTCAAAAAGATATAATGAAGCCAGCTAGATTTAAATACTATCATTTTACTAGTCATTGTTTAAAAAAATGTAATACAAGGAAAGAAATGTAAATTCTGTATATATTCACATATACATACACACATACCCATTTAAATATAAAGTGTACATATATTTTTTAAAGGAAATATTCCATTTGATTGTCAATCTGATATTGGCAGACAAATATAACTGGGGAATATCCCAGGAAAAAAATCTACTACAGAGCATTCCATTGACCCTAAACACTGAATTAATGCCATAGCTAATCCATTTAAATAATACACCTGGTGTAGTCTGACTGCTTATTCAGAAGAGGTACCAGGTGGGAATAACTGGAGGCCAGCGTAATATGCTACTTGTGTGGTCCTTTGTTAGACTTGAGGTTTATTGTAATTCCTTAACAAGTTTATGCCATTTGAGCATTTCTAAAACTATCCTTATCCTGTAGAAAATGCATTAGTAGGTTCTGGCAACCAAAGTAACTATCTACAACCAGAAATATTTCTGCTAGTCTCAGAATCTCAATATAATCATGTGGTTGGGTACACTCCCTTCTCTACTTGGGAGATGATCTAAGGACAGTTTATCCAAATTTACTTAATGGAAACACCTCAGGGGATCTGCTATATCCCATGATCACACTGATAATCCTAGACTAATAGCAACAGTCTCTCCCCACCAAACATCATGGGTACTGACAACTATTTAATGTCTTTGCAACAAAGTTTCCCTTAAAGAGCAGAGCACACAATCTGGCCTGAGAGTTTATGTGGTTATGTTCAAATAGCCTAGGTATAATTAAGCTGTCTGAATGGAAAATTTACACTTCTCAGAAATAAGACCCAGGATTTCCAGCTTCCCTATAGATACAAATTTAGGGGCCTCAAACAACTGTCTCTTTTGTTTGTAATAATAACTTGGGGTCCATTTCAGTTACTTCTTTTTGGCAAGTTTTCACCTGCATCAGAGGCAACCTAAAACATCCAAGTTAGTTATATGAGTTATACTGATGAGTTGACTCATTGCCTCCATTCAATGAAAGTGTTTGAATAAATCACAGAAAAGTAATCACCAGGGTTTCCTTGGTAAACCAGAGAAGAAAAGCAATTGCCACTGTCATAGTCAAATCATGGGCATAATAAAGTGTTCTGTGCCAGCACATCAACTGTGATCCAGACTAAACCAAAGCTTCTGCCTGCTTCCCTGGATATCATCAGAATAAGTGAATTCATTTTTATTCAGGAATATTTATATAGTTCTTTCCCAGGCACTAGGGCATATACTTGTGACAAAGTCTGGTCTACAGCAAAACTGGAAGCCAAAACCTGTACGGAAATAAATTTGACATAATGGGGAAAAATTATGCAAAAGGGAGGTGCCAAAAAGTTGCAATAGAAAGCCAGAGGGAAAAGAGTATATTCTGGATGAGAAAAGTCTCAAGTGTTACCATTTGAGCTGAGCATTATTGGGAGTTATGAATCAGACATAAAATAAGAAAAGAAGAATATGCTAGAAAGAAGCAATAGCTTGAGAGAAAGCACAGACCAAGAGAATGTGGCAAGAGAAGATGAGAGACATTGCAAAAGTCTATTCGATTAGAGTAGAAAGGCACATGGTGAAAGATAACCAAAAAGACTGGTTGAGGCTCAATTTGGTGCTCCCTGAATACCACGCTAAGGTCAAACAAGAGATGGGCTGTGTTCTACACATGAGATTAAAACTGTCATGCAAAACGTTCAGAAAAGCTGTTAGTAATTCCACTGATAGAGCAGACATTTTCCAGACAGCAGAACGCATGAGAGACGGCACCAGGGATGTACTGTCTAATCTCAGACGTTTCTCCCCTTAAGAAAACACACATGTAAAATGCTATCCTTTATTAGCCATCCAAAAGGGAGATCCAAAGTCAGCAGCAATATTTATGTCAGTGGGTTCAGCTCAATTGGCCTTTACGCCACCCTGACACATTATTTTGGTATTTCATGCAGGAGCAAAATAAGTTCATTATCTTTACTTGCATTGTAATTCTCATCCTTTGTTTAGATATCACTAATTGTACACCAGATACTGTGTAACATCAGGACCAGAAGCTTCTTTGATGATGATTAGATATGAATTTAAAATACTGTGATAATAGTGTCTTTTTATTGTTTTCTTAATTACAGGAGACCAGGTTTAGAGACTTGTCTAAACAGTGTTCCTATCATCTTATCTCCTTCCTCACTCACAGATTAATCCTCAGTGACTCTCTGTTCTAATGATCATTAAGATGTACTTGAGTGAAGTCGCTCAGTCGTGTCCGACTGTTTGTGACCCCATGGACGGTAGCCTACCAGGCTCCTCTGTCCATGGGATTCTCCAGGCAAGAGTACTGGAGTGGGTTGCCATTTCCTTCTCCAGGAGATCTTCCCAATCCAGGGATCGAACCGAGGTCTCCTACATTGTAAGCAGACGCTTTACCATCTGAGCCACCAGGGAAGAGCCCAGGGAAGATGTACTTAGTGACTATTAAGTATCATGGAACATGGCCAGAATCAGACACTCGGTAAAGGTTTATTGAATGGATAACTGGATGAATAGGTGTGTTAGGCACAAGGAAAAACATCAGACATGTAAAATATCCCCCTTCTAGGCAAGAGTTTTATTAGAGGAAATACCACTGGTAGCAATCCAAATCATCTAGAAAAAGAGTTCAAATACTTCACAATCAGTTGCTAATCATATAGAAGCAGGGTATCACTTGTATGCATCTCAAAGTCAGTAACAGACAACTTAACATCACTGGTCAGAGAGCAAGAACGGATTACCTTAGTGAACAGCTAGCTCAAGACTGCTGACTTATAGCATGCTTAAATTAAAATGTTTGGATGATACAGAGACTCAGAACTTCATATACTCCTTCCCACTGTGGTCACAGAAAGTCAGACTCAATCTAGTTATATTTGGGGCAAGTTCGTCAAAATAACTGTAATATCAAATTTGGCCACATTTATTTAAAATATAACAGCAAAACACTTCATTATTGACTATCTGATGCACTCAGGAAGGACTGAGCAACTACTTTGTGCAAGGCACTGGGAGATAACACAGGCAGATGGGACTGTTTGTGATCCAGTCAATAAAAGTTATTAATTTTATTTCACATAGCCTTTTTACTTAAGCCTTCATTCCATATTATTCTTGTTAAAATATCTATATTACTGTTTTATTTTCCGTATAAGACTGAGAGTTGTGAGGGAAAGAAACACTGATATTCTAGGACTTAAATGGAGTTACAATGAAAAATTAACTTTATAAAATTAAAGAATAAAAGTTAAGTAGTTCTTTTAAAAAATCGGCATGCAAAATTTCTATGGTATAACACCTCCATAAACTTTCACAGCAGCTATATAATTTGAAATGACCCAGTTGATCTCATTTTCTTTTCTTTTTATCATGTCAGGAAGCTGAGACAGTGAAAGAGTAAATGATGCAAGGGGAATCTTCATTTGAGTTGTCCCAGTATTCCAGAGTAAACTGTTTATTTGGGAATTACAAGGGATTCTATCGGAAGAAGAAGAGCAATACACACAGCATATAAAGCCTGCTCTCACTATGGACAACTGAAGCTTATTCCTGCAGGGGCTGAAAGCTGCTCTAGAAGGGTTTAATTCTCTAGCTGAACAGCCTTCTTCTGTTCTATCTTTAAAAAAAAAAAAAAAAAGCTTCTCAGACACAGAAATACAGATCCTGAGGTTGGAAGTAGGCCAGAGCACACTGAAATTTCTGAGAAATATGGGCAAGCCACGCACAGCATCTGCTAGGGAGGCTCCCACATATAATTTGCAGCAGGATTAGATCTCAGATTTATGGTATCCTGAATTTCGAAGGCAAACACATTATTTCCTCCATATTGCCAAAATACAACACTTTCTTAGTATGAATATATACTGCTTAACGTGACTCTAAGATACAAATACCATTTTGTGTTCAAGCACACAATGAATGTAGGTCTACTACACACCAATAACCAGGAATGTCTGAGTGCTTATTTTCTAACAGGAACTTGTTAAATACTTCATTTGTATAATCTTCATTTAATTCTCAGAACACCTCTATGAAGGAAAGGACTGTTAGTGCCATCCTATATTAAAGAGGTGGAAAGGAAATCAACAGAAGCTATAGTTCTAAGGGATTAGCAGCTTTTAAGTGGTGGTGTTGAGATTCAAATCCAGGGGAGAGCCACACTGGGGCCTAAGTCCCTAAACATCATTCTCTACTGGCTCTATCTCTGATTGTTTTGGAGGCAGATAGTGGCTAATATAATCAATCTACAGATTTGATGACAAGAAAACTACCTGAGCGTTTTAAGTCTATGGTGGTACTTTCACGGTCATCAAAACCAAACACTATCAATTCATATGATCAAGACAACTCTGAAGAATGCAGCATGTCTATTGATTTTTAGCAAAAGCTTTCTCCATGATCGTTAGAGAAGATATAAACTATTACATATATATTTTATAAAACATGCCAACATCAAAATAAAACAACAAATAGACTCCATAACATAACAGTACCTTCACTGTCCATATTCCAGCCTCTGGCTCTTTAACATTCACCACCTTGGCAGAGTTATGAATATTTAATAGCTCATTCAGGCCAAATCCCTTTTTTATCAGCTTTCCTGAAAGACAGATGTAGAAGTTACAAGCATAATCTTTATTTCAGCTATGTATATCAGCTGTGTTCATTTCCAGTACAAATTACCTGATGGACATTTACATCTCTAGCTCAAAACATCATTTTGTACCTAAAATATACGTAACTTTAGCATTTCCGAACACTGTAACTGAAGTAACAGATTCCTATTTGCTATGTTGATGTGATCTTAAAAACAGAGTAACGTGAACGATGATAATCATATTTCCAAAGTTAATCTAGGTAATGATTATTATGGCTACAAAGAAGTTATGTACAGTCACTAGAGACACTTAGACTTAATAGATGGCAAAACAGTAGACTAGAATAAATGTCTTTTTGGAGATGACTCAAGATATTGCTAACATTAAGAGCCCTGGGCATAAATTTGCATAAAGTGTAAAACCTCAGTTTTCCGTGAAGTGCAGGAGAAGGCTTTTACTTGTCAAAGGAATAATTAGAGGAGCAGTATAATGAAGTAACACAGTACCATCTCCAACTGAGCTCAACATACAGTATCTGACAGTCGGAACTTAGGAAGGAAAACAAATTTGGAAGTAAGCCATAGTTTACATATTCATTTCAGTCTTGGCTCTCCTGTGGACTATTTCTGCAGCTATGTAAACAAATCAATTAAAAGAATCCCATGTTTGCATCAGAAGTTTTATAATCACTGCAAATGACTTTTAAAATATCAATGTCAATGAATTTTTAAAGTAGTAGAACTTAAGGCAATGGTTACAGGTACTTTCGATACAGATAATGAACAACACAAATCTTTCCTGGGTAGATAGGATAGATGGTACTAGAAGAATGCTACTTAAAAAGACAAATCCATTTCTACAGATAAATCTATTTTCAAGACCAAACAGTCTCAAAAAAATTGGTTTTGTTTGCTCATAAATTTCAATTTGATTGTTAAATGTGGTTGAAGCCTTTGAGGTCAATTTCATACACTATTTTCTCTAAGGTATGTCATTTTCTAAGATTCAAATAAAGTAAAAATGGTAGTTACTCCTTTCTAATTTATAAATGTTCACACAGGTTTTAAAAATGTGACATATACTTCAGCTACTATAAGAATAAAAATACTGTGCAAACATCATTGGTTAAAAAATTTCCTAAACACAAATATTAAGAAAAATTAGGTTTCTTTTTTTTTTTTAAAGATTACTATTCAATTCAACCTTAAGTCTTGTAAATTCAACCAGAGACGGAATTAAGCCAAAACTGAGAATCATACCATACAATTATCAAAGGAAAAAATTAAAACATTATTCTAATGAGAATATAAATTTGTTTTTTTTTAACATCTCCTGTAAAATTACACAAGCCCCTTTGCAATGACAAAGCTGTGATCCATGAAGGGTCATACTGGAAAGTTCTCACAAAATATGGTCCACTGGAGGAAGGAATCATAAACCACTTCAGTATTTTTGCCTCGAGAACACAACAGAGTATGAAAAGACAAAAAGACACCAGAAGACAAGCCTCCCACGTTAAAAGGTGTGCAGCAGGCTTCTGAAGATAACAAGGGAACATTTGATGCAAGGATGGGCATGATAAAAGACAGAAACAGTAAGGACCTAACAGAAGCAGCAGAGATTAAGATGAGGAGGCAAGAATACACAGAAGAATTATACAAAAAAGGTTTTAATGACCTGGATAAACACAATGGTGTGATCACTCACTTAGAGCCAGACATCCTGGAGTGTGAAGTTAAATGGGCCTCAGGAAGCATTACCACGAACTAAGCTAGTGAAAATGATGGAATTCCAGCTGAGCTATTTCAAATCCTAAAAGATGATGCTGTAAAGTGTTGCACTCAATATGCCAGCACATTTGGAAAACTCAGCAGTGGCCACAGGACTGGAAAAGGTCACTTTTCATTGCAATCCCAAAGAAGGACAATGCCGAAGAATGTTTAACTGCTGCACAACTGTCCTCATTTCACATGCTAGCAAGGTAATGCTCAAAATCTTTCAAGCTAGGCTTCCGTAGTACGTGAACCAAGAACTTTCATATATACAAGCTGGATTTAGAACAGGCAGTGGAAACAGATCAAATTGCCAACATTCATTGGATCTTAGAGAAAGCAAGGGAATTCCAGAAAAACATCTACTTCTGCTTCATTGACTACACTAAAACCTTTGACTGTGTGGATCACAACAAACTATGGAAAATTCTTTAAGAGATGGGACTACCAGAGTTTACTTGTCTCCTGAGAGACTCTCTCCTGAAGAGGAGTTAAAGAGTCTCTTGATGAGGGTGGAAGGAAAGAATGAAAAAAGCTTGCTTAAACTCACATTCAAAAAACTAAAATCATGGCATCTGGTCCCACCACTTCATGGCAAAAAAAGGGGGAAAAACTGTAAGTAGTGACAGATTTTAAATTCTTGGGCTCCAGAATCACTGTGGACAGTGACTACAGCCAATAAATTAAAAGACACTTGTTCCTTGGAAGGAAAGCTATGACAAACCCATACAGCATATTGAAAAACAGAGACCTCACATTGATGACAAAGGTACATATAGTCAAAGCTACGGTTTTTCCAGTAAATGCGTACAGATGTGAGAGTTGGACCATAAAGAAGGCTGAGCACCAAAGAACTCATGCTTTCAAACTGTGGTGCTGGAGAAGATTCTTGAGAGTCCATTGGAATGCAAGATGGGCAAATAAGTCAATCCTAAAAGAAATCAACCCTGAATATTCATTGGAAGCACTGACGCTGAAGCTCCTATCCTTTGGCCACCTGATGCGAAGAGCCAACTCATTGGAAAAGACCCTGATTCTGGGAAAGATTGAGAGCAGGAGGAGAAGGGGACGACAGAGAATGAGATGATTGGATAGTATCACTGAGGCTATGAACATGAGTTTGAACAAACCCTGGTAGATAGTGAAGAATAGGAAAGCCTGGTGGTGTACTGCAGTCCATGGGGTTGCAAAGAGTCGGACACAATTCAGCGACTGATCAAGAACAACCTGTAAAATTAAAATCTATCAAGAAAATGATATGGTAAAAAATTAGACAGTTTTTTAGTAATAAAGGACTTTTTTCATATGATTCACTTAAAAATGACAAAACACTGAATTTTACAGAAGAAGTTACTGTGAAGTATTTCCTCATATAAAGGTGAAGAAAATATTTCAGGTTCATCTAAAATATTTTTTTGGATCCTTCAGTTACAATTAAGTTAGTAAATGCCATCTGTTTAAATTACTAGCAGTTTCAGTTTTTTGAATTTCATGTTAACTCAAGGATACTTATGACTAAAAATACTGTTTTAATTTTTAAACATCTTCTCCAGTCATTTTTGAGTTGGTTAAATTTATTCATAAAGTTAGCATTAATTTGAACAAGTAAGTCTGTTTAAAATCTTTTACCTTTCATGGTTTTTCTATTATTTTCCTATTCTATATTTTTAAATATTTTTAATATGAATGTTCCTTATAGCTCACCTAAAGGATTGCGAATTTCAATCATTGGAGAAGGGCCACTCAGAGACACAGTAACCTCTTTTAGACTGGGATCAAAGGGAATTTTCCACGTATTTACAGCCTGTTCCAAATGATCTGTTGATAAGAGGTGAACTTTGGAAGCCTGCACTGCTTCTTCCACCCATTTTAAAACCTATAAAAAAAAGAGAAATATGAGTGATATCAAAAAAGAAAGCAAGGGAATTCCAGAAAAACATCTACTTCTGCTTCATTGACTACACTAAAACCTTTGACTGTGTGGATCACAACAAACTATGGAAAATTCTTTAAGAGATGGGACTACCAGAGTTTACTTGTCTCCTGAGAGACTCTCTCCTGAAGAGGAGTTAAAGAGTCTCTTGATGAGCGTGGAAGGAAAGAATGAAAAAAGCTTGCTTAAACTCACATTCAAAAAACTAAAATCATGGCATCTGGTCCCACCACTTCATGGCAAAAAAAGGGGGAAAAACTGTAAGTAGTGACAGATTTTAAATTCTTGGGCTCCAGAATCACTGTGGACAGTGACTACAGCCAATAAATTAAAAGACGCTTGTTCCTTGGAAGGAAAGCTATGACAAACCCATACAGCATATTGAAAAACAGAGACCTCACATTGATGACAAAGGTACATATAGTCAAAGCTATGGTTTTTCCAGTAAACGCGTACAGATGTGAGAGTTGGACCATAAAGAAGGCTGAGCACCAAAGAACTCATGCTTTCAAACTGTGGTGCTGGAGAAGATTCTTGAGAGTCCATTGGAATGCAAGATGGGCAAATAAGTCAATCCTAAAAGAAATCAACCCTGAATATTCATTGGAAGCACTGACGCTGAAGCTCCTATCCTTTGGCCACCTGATGCGAAGAGCCAACTCATTGGAAAAGACCCTGATTCTGGGAAAGATTGAGAGCAGGAGGAGAAGGGGACGACAGAGAATGAGATGATTGGATAGTATCACTGAGGCTATGAACATGAGTTTGAACAAACCCTGGTAGATAGTGAAGAATAGGAAAGCCTGGTGGTGTACTGCAGTCCATGGGGTTGCAAAGAGTCGGACACAATTCAGCGACTGATCAAGAACAACCTGTAAAATTAAAATCTATCAAGAAAATGATATGGTAAAAAATTAGACAGTTTTTTAGTAATAAAGGACTTTTTTCATATGATTCACTTAAAAATGACAAAACACTGAATTTTACAGAAGAAGTTACTGTGAAGTATTTCCTCATATAAAGGTGAAGAAAATATTTCAGGTTCATCTAAAATATTTTTTTGGATCCTTCAGTTACAATTAAGTTAGTAAATGCCATCTGTTTAAATTACTAGCAGTTTCAGTTTTTTGAATTTCATGTTAACTCAAGGATACTTATGACTAAAAATACTGTTTTAATTTTTAAACATCTTCTCCAGTCATTTTTGAGTTGGTTAAATTTATTCATAAAGTTAGCATTAATTTGAACAAGTAAGTCTGTTTAAAATCTTTTACCTTTCATGGTTTTTCTATTATTTTCCTATTCTATATTTTTAAATATTTTTAATATGAATGTTCCTTATAGCTCACCTAAAGGATTGCGAATTTCAATCATTGGAGAAGGGCCACTCAGAGACACAGTAACCTCTTTTAGACTGGGATCAAAGGGAATTTTCCACGTATTTACAGCCTGTTCCAAATGATCTGTTGATAAGAGGTGAACTTTGGAAGCCTGCACTGCTTCTTCCACCCATTTTAAAACCTATAAAAAAAAGAGAAATATGAGTGATATCAAAATATTTACAGCTTTATACCACCTCGAATTGCTGAAGCAGTGGCCTATTTGCTTAATGAAATGACCAGGTCGCTTTCTGTACTGTGTGAGGCTTATTTCCATCACAATCAATACAAACTTTCTCAACCCACAGAACAGGAAAAATGCACTCCCCAGGAGATTAGTCTCCAAAAGTTTCAAACAGCTCATGCAGCTCAATTAAAAAAAAAAAACAAACAAAAAACCTAATAACCCAATTGGAAAATGCACAGAATACCTGAATAAATATTTTTGCAAAGACATACAGATGGCCGAAAGGCACGTGAAAAGAGGCACATGCTCAACAATGCTAATTATTTGAGAAACACAAATCAATACTACAATGAGATATCACCTCACACCAGTCAAAATGGCCATTATCAAAAACAATCTATAAACAATTAATGCTGGAGTGGATATGGAGAAAAGGAAACGCTCCTACACTGTTGGTGGGAATGTAAATTGGTACAGCCACTATGGAGAACAGTATGGAGGTTTCTTAAAAACAATCCCACTCCTGGGTATATATCCAGAGAAAAACACGGTTTGAAAGGCTAGACATACCCCAATGTTAAATGCACCATTATTTACGATAGTCAAGACGCAGAAGCAATGAAAATGTCAATCAACAGAAGATGTGGTAAAAACACAGCCATAAAAAAGAATAAAATAATACCATTTGCGGCAACATGGATGGACATGGAGAGTATCATACAATCTCATAAAATCTCAGACATAAATCAGAGAAAGACAAATATCATATAATATGGCTTCTATGTGGAATCTCTAAAAAATGATACAAATGGACTTATTTATAAAACAGAAACATATTTACATACTTAGAGAATGAATGTATGGTTACCTGGGGGCAGGGGGAAAAGGGCAAGGAACAGACTGAGAGTTTGGGATTGACATGGACACACTGCTGTATTTTTTTTAAAAGCCTAACACTCCTTACATCCACTTATTATAGCAGGTTCAGAATAAAATATTAGTTTAACCCATGCTCAAATTTCAATTCTTATATCTTGAAGTAATATATTCAAAATGAGACTACAGTGTCCAAAAACTAGTTGTGCAAGATATGACATGCATAGGTACTACAGACAGTTCCATTTCTCAACGGAAATGAAAAGAATCTACAGAAAACAAGGTAATGGCAATACTGAGATTCTTTTTCCCTCTATTCTTTCTTTCTCAGTTTTTTTCAAAGTTCAGTTAATAAAAGATAATTAGCAACTTATCAAATCCAATTTCAATACATTGAATACTGAATTATTATAATAGAGTACACTATAATTATATGCTATATAATAATATATACTGTAGTATATTAAAAAATAATTGCAATGCCAGCAAAACATTCATTTTTATGGTAAAATAAAAAATACAAAAATATAAAGGGAAAAATAACCATTATGTTTTTTAAAGTGGAAAAATACTTCAGGTTAGACCCAATTTAAGTGGTGTGCTCTTGAAGGAAACCTTCTAGTCCACAGAAATGCTCCACAACAGCAAATACAATTCCTCATTTTCCAGGGCATGTCTGGACAGGTGCTGCTTAGCTGAACTTACCGCCATTACTCCTATATCATACTAAGCTTTAACTACCTAAGATCTTCCTCTGGTTCATTTATCCTTCAAGATGGTATTCCATCATGAACAATTTCCCTCATAATTACTCATTAAACACTTAACAGCACTGGGTATTAAGCTACAGCCAAGCTACAACAGTATTTTTTAAATTTCAATAATGGTAGTCACAAACCAATAAATCAAACAACAAGTATCATGTCATAATTTCAATCTCTGTAAAATGGATCCCCCACCCCCTTTTTTTGGTCCTCAAGGATAGGAAAGTGGCTAAGACATTATCATAAAATTAACAATGTGAGGCAATTATGTTTATTCACTATTCAAAGAACTCTTCTGGGTACTGAGTATTGATGAAAGTGAATGAAATTGATGAAAGTGAATAAAAATAATGAACATGAATGAACTTGATGAAAGTGAAGTTACTCAGTCATATCCAACTCTTTGTGACCCCAAGGACTGTAACCCATCAGCCTCCTCCATCCATGGAATTTTCCAGACAAGAATACTGGAGTGGGTTGCCATTTCTTTCTCCAGGGGATCATCCCAACCCAGGGATCAAACCCAGGTCTCCCACATTGCAGGCAGATTCTTTACCATCTGAACCACAAAGGAAGGAAATGCTGGACTAGAGGAAGCACAAGCTGGAATCAAGATTTTCAGGAGAAATATCAGTAACCACAGATATGCAGATGATACCACTCTCATAGCAGAAAAAGAAGAGGAACTAAGAGCTTCTTGATGAAAGTGAAAGAGGAGAGTGAAAAAGTTGGCTTAAAACTCAACATTCAAAAAACAAAGATCATGGCATCTGGTCCCATCACTTCATGACAAATAGATGGGGAAACAATGGAAACAGTGAGAGACTTTAATTTCTTGGGCTCCAAAATCACTGCAGATGGTGACTGCAGCCACGAAATTAAAAGATGTTTGTTCTCTGGAAGAAAAGCTATGACCAACTTAGACAGTATTTTAAAAAGCAGAGACATTACTTGGCCAACAAAGGTCCACATAGTCAAAGCTATGGTTTTTCCAGTAGTCATGTACGGATGTGAGAGCCAGACCATAAAGAAAGCTGAGCACCAAAGAATTGATGCCTTTCAACTGTGGTGTAAGAGAAGACTCTTGAGAGTCCCCTGGATTGCAAGGAGATCAAACCAGTCAATCCTAAGTAAAATCAGTCCTGAATATTCATTGGAAGGACTGATGCTGAAGCTCCAATACTCTGGCCACCTGATGTGAAGAACAGACTCACTAGAAAAGACCCTAATGCTGGGAAAGGTTGAAGGCAGGAGGAGAAGGGGATACCAGAGGATGAGATGGTTGGATGTCATCACCAACTTGATGGACATGAGTTTGAGCAAGCTCCAGGAGTTGGTGATGGACAGGGAGGCCTGGCATGCTGCAGTCCATGGGGTCTCAAAGCGTTGGACACGACTGAGCAACTGAATTGAACTTCTTAAATAAAAGACAGGAATTCATAAAACAGGAAGCCTTTGTTGAAGAATGTATGTAAACTGCCTATCATAGTATTTGCCACATAGTGGATATTCAAATGTTTTCCTCCATTTCTAACTGAATTCCCTTCCTTTCCCCTAATTGAAAATTTCAATAATGACTTCATGGGCAAAGTGAGAAAAAATGTATCCCTGAAAGACAAGATTTCTATAAATGAAAAACAGACACAAAGTCACTCCAGGTAGAAGAGAAGTTCTTAAAAACATACAGAGACAGAAGTACTCATATGTTGGGAATACGAGTGCATCTAACTGGCTACAGTTAAGTTTTCAGAAAAGGGAGAAGCAGAATATGAGGTTGGAAGCTTATATCAGGGGCAGTATATGCGTGGTCACAAGGTCAAGCTATGACAATCGGATTCTATCTTAAAGACATAAGTGAAAAGTCTCTGAAGGAATTCCTGCTTTAAGCAGAGAAGTAATACTTTGACAGAAGTATTTTACAAAGAAAAGCTTGTAGTGGTATCATCAACTAACCGAGCACAAAAATTACCGACAAAGCGTTGGACACGACTGAGCAACTGAATTGAACTTCTTAAATAAAAGACAGGAATTCATAAAACAGGAAGCCTTTGTTGAAGAATGTATGTAAACTGCCTATCATAGTATTTGCCACATAGTGGATATTCAAATGTTTTCCTCCATTTCTAACTGAATTCCCTTCCTTTCCCCTAATTGAAAATTTCAATAATGACTTCATGGGCAAAGTGAGAAAAAATGTATCCCTGAAAGACAAGATTTCTATAAATGAAAAACAGACACAAAGTCACTCCAGGTAGAAGAGAAGTTCTTAAAAACATACAGAGACAGAAGTACTCATATGTTGGGAATACGAGTGCATCTAACTGGCTACAGTTAAGTTTTCAGAAAAGGGAGAAGCAGAATATGAGGTTGGAAGCTTATATCAGGGGCAGTATATGCGTGGTCACAAGGTCAAGCTATGACAATCGGATTCTATCTTAAAGACATAAGTGAAAAGTCTCTGAAGGAATTCCTGCTTTAAGCAGAGAAGTAATACTTTGACAGAAGTATTTTACAAAGAAAAGCTTGTAGTGGTATCATCAACTAACCGAGCACAAAAATTACCGCGTAAGTCAAATGATATATTTCCTCAGATTTTAACTGTATAAAGCACCTGGGATTTTACATATGAGATAGGTATGTATCGATATCATTACCTAAAGAAGCAAATGCCATATTCTGAAAAATGGGTTCTGAGTGATCATGCATGAATAGGAAGATATGAATCATTCTGCCAATCAAATCGGTCCATATGGCTATAGAAACCAGAGACTGATTATTGCTAATATTTGGCCATAAACAGAACACATATTTTAAAAATCAGAGTGTTGACATTTTTACATCTTCAACATAGAACATGGCTACCTAACTCAAAGGAATGCAAAGAACTGACTTACTCTCTGAGAAGGCACTTGATAAATTTTACTGGCGGTAAGTAACTCTGAGAATAATGTCTGATTTAGAGACTAAAGAAGGCAAAGACAAGAGAAATCAGATAAATGGAAAGAACATTTGTTTTAAGGATAAGACATAAAATGTGGTCATAAATAATTCTCAATGTAAGAAAGAAAAGAATTAGAAGACAAAGATATTATAGTATCTCAGGTTCAACAATGAAATGCAATAGTGTTGAGCAGAAATAAAAGTGAAATCAATTTTTAATACACCTTTCTTTAAATGTGTAATGTATTCTGTGTGACTCCTCAAATACATCTGTCCTTTGAAACAAATGTAAAAAGGTTATATCACTGGAAAATTATACTATTGTCTGTTAGTTATGGATTAAAAAGGACTAAGTTCTAGGCATTCCTGTGAAAATGGAAAACTTTCTGATTTAGTTGCCTTCTCATACAGGAACTGCGTTTAAATGGTAGGAAATATAAGTGGGCTTCTGGTTTATTCTTAATACTGTTTCTAATTCATCAACATTTATGAGGCTTTCACAAAGAGATTACCATGTATCATGACATTACTGGTTGGGAAAGATACAGTGCAGATTTCTGTCACAAGTCTCAAATCAGTTTTTTATACAATTATAGGAAAAAATCAAATTGAAGACAGATGCAACCCACTTTATTAGAAAATACAGATTTCACCAACATGTGAATACAAGCAGATTCCTACAAGCCACACAATCACCAAAAGTGAGGTTTCTGACCTCTAATATTGCCACATATGAGGAAAAAAAAAAAAACTTTGTCTAACCATGAGAAATG
The DNA here is from genome assembly GCA_006410675.1 of Oreotragus oreotragus. Lineage (NCBI taxonomy): Eukaryota > Metazoa > Chordata > Mammalia > Artiodactyla > Bovidae > Oreotragus > Oreotragus oreotragus. Next base: position 138,624 of record SJYX01013852.1, on the reverse strand, counting down.
TTCTTATGAGATTGGAAAGGGCCTTAAACTGTAACAACAAAAAAGAAGTGAACTAGAATAATGTGAAATCCCTTGAATGCGGACATTTTTACTAAACCCTTGGTTTAGTGTTTCAAACCACTAAGGCCCCATTAACTGTGCATTAAGTTTTAACGTAAAAATAGTCTCTAATGATTTTTAGCAGTTTAAATCTCAAAAGGCCTTTGAGAACATCTAACCCAGATCCTTTATTTTATAAATGAGGGAAACTGAGTTCTTGTACCTTTCAAACACCTAACCATACTGATTCTGGTGCAGTAGTTATTTTTTATAAAGCCCCTGAGTCCTTGAAGACACTCTTCTAGTACAAATATTTTACATCCTACATAATAATTGATACTTAAAAATAGTCCCTATTTCTATTTTATTCAGGAAAGAAATGCAAATATCATTGCAAAACAGAAAACTAGCCTACATTATTATGTACTATGAAACATGATACATAGCATTAAGTAGAAATGAAGTGAAATCAACTTTGCATACATCTTCAAGAACAGATTTGACAAAAACTTTGGAAGAATTTTTTTCTTTTTTTAATCAGGATATGATTGACATATAACATTAAATTCATTTCAGGTGTATAGTATAATGATTCAATATGTGTATATACTGCAAAGTGAGTCTCACAATAGGTCTAACTAACATATATCACCACACACAGTTGCTGTTTTTTTCTCTTGTGATGAGAACTTTTAGGACTTGCTCTCTTAGGAACTTCCAAATATACATTAACTATAGCTAATAGGCTCTACATTACATCCCCAGGACTGATTTTATAACTAGAAGTCTGTACCTTTTGAACCCCTTTAACCCATTTCACCCACCCCACCAAATCCCCAGCTTCTGTTCTTTATATATTACTGGTTTAGTTTTATTTTGTTTTCATTTTAGATTCTATACATAAGTGAAATCATACTGTATTTGTCTTTTTCTGTCTGACTGATTTCACTTAGCATAATGCCTTCCAGGTCCATCCCTGTTGTCAAACATGACGACTGTCTTTTTATGGCTGAATAATATCCCAATATGTATATGTAAACATACCACATTTTCATCATTCATTTATAGATGGGCACTTAGGCTGCCTCCATATTTTGGCGATTGTAAACAGTGCTGCAATGAACATGAAGTAAATATGTTTTTTGAGTTAATACTTCTGTTTTATTCAGATAAATACCCAGAAGTGGAACTGCTTGATCATAAGATCATCTGGGGGTTTTCCCTGGTAGCTCAGACAATAAAGAATCTGCCTGCAATGCAGGATACACAGGAGACTGGGTTCAATTTCTGGGTCAGGAAGATTCTGTGGAGAAGGGAATGGCAATCCGTTCTAGTATCCTTGCCTGGAAAATTCCATGGATGGAGAAGTCTGGTGGGCAACAGTCCACAGGGTCACAAAAGGTCGGATACAACTGAGCGATTAACACATTTTTCAAGTTTTTTAATTTGGAGGGAAAGCGTCATACTCTTCCATAGTGGTTGTACCAATCTACATTCCCACCAACAGTACACAAGTGTTCCGTTTGCTTTTTGTCCTTGCCAACAACCTGTCATTTCTTGTCCTTTTGGTAACAGCCATTCTAACCAGTGTGAGGTGATATGATATCTCATTGTGATTTTGATTTGCATTTCCCTGATGATTAGTGATATTGAGCACCTTTTCGTGTACTTGTTGGCCATCTGAATGTCCTATTTGAAAAAAAAAAAGTTATTCATATCTTTTGCTCACTTTTAGCTGATTGTTTGGGGAGTTTTGCTATTGAGTTCTTTATGTCTTGAATATTAATCCCTCATCAAACATATGATATGCAACTATTCTAACTTCTCCCATTCAATAGGTTGCCTTTTCATTTGTTGTGTCTGATTCTTTCCAACCCTATGGACTGCAGCCTGCCAGACTCCTTTGTCCATGGTATTCTCCAGGCAAGAACACTGCAGTGGGTTGCTGTGCTGTCCTCCAGGCGATCTTCTCAATCCAGGGATCAAACCCACATCTTCTACACTGCAGGCAGATTCTTTACCTCTGAGCCACCAGGGAAGCCCCAGATTGGCGATATAATGGAATTTAAAGTCATGAAGCTCCCCTCACAGCCCCTCCCCAACATGGACTTACACAAACAAGGAAATACATCATTGTGCCATAATAAACTTAGATGTTAATACACAACGGCCCAGAAAACTAGATGTCCATCAGTACACAATGGCTCAGCAACCTAGATGTCCATCAACAAATGAACAGTTAAGGAAAGGTGGGATTTATTATATGCAATGGAATATTATTCAGCCATCAAAAGGAACAAATTTGAATCAGTTGAACTGAGGTGGATGAACCTAGAGCCTGTTATACAGACTGAAAAAAGTCAGAAAGAAAGAGACAAATATCATATACTAACACACATATATGGAATCTAGAAAAACAGTACTGATGAAACTATTTGCAAGATACACATAGAGACACAGACATAGAGAAAAGACTTGTGAACACAGCAGGGGATGAAGAGTATGGGATGAGTTGAGATGCAGTACGACATATACATACTGCCATATGTAAAGTAGATAGCTAGTATGAAGTTGCTGTATAACACAGGGAGCTCAGCCTGGTGCTCTGTGATGACCTAGAGGGGTGAGCCAGGTTGGGGAGGCTCAACAGGGAGAGGATAGGGAAAAGGCTTAGAAATTGGAATTGCATTAGAAAATTTGGGTTCAATGGGGGAACTACAGAGGATCGATAACAAAAATGACCCTCAACTTCAACACTATGAGCACGTAAAACTTGCATAAAACTACCACACCTTCAACATGATGGAAGTTCTCTAATGTGTAACAGCTGAAAAAATAAAAGCACACTTCATACATTTTTGAAGGGTGAAATCATTCCTGCTGTTCTAAAGTGTCAAAGTATATTTCATTAATTTATCTTCATAAAATTCCTATGTGTCACAAACTCAACATGCTATAAATGACTGAGGAAATTTCTCTTGCCAGAAATATGCATTATTTAAAATAATGAAAACATAAAGCATTGACTATTATACACTAGATCCTCAGACCTTATTCATCTTATAGCTGAAAGCTGGGACCCTTTTACCAATCTCTCTTTTCCTAACCATTGAGCCCCTGGCAACTACTTTTCTATTCTGTGTTTCTATGAGCTGGAAATTTTTTGGTAGACTCCTCATAACTATTGTGCTGATAACATTGTACAGCATAACTGAAATTTACTAGGAGAATAGAACTTAACTGTTTTTACCGGAAAAAAAAAAAAAAGAGTGAGAAAAAGAAACACGGGAGGCAGTAGACATGACAATTAACTAGATGCGGAGAATCCTTTCCCAATACCCAGTATATCAATAGGTACATACATCCCAATATACACTTTATGATTCCGGAATCCAATCATAACGGTTATTTTAATGGCTGCCACTTAAATAACACTTTCACTTAAGCCCCATGCTAAGAACTTTATAAATTTTACCTCATTCAATTTTTCTATATTCTTTATTTAAATGTTATAGTATATAACACATTGCTAGTAGTATAATTCCAAAAAAAGCGTACAAGTCCAAATCACATGCTCGTAACCACTGTAATGAAATATAGGGTGAAGTTCTTTGGGTGTCCACTGCTCCTCATTCCTACCATTGAAAGAAACCTCAGATTCCAAGTGGCCCAGGGGGAAAAAGAGAGAGAAAGAAATAGAAGGGGAGTGAAGGAAAAGGAGAGAAAAAAGGGAGGAAGCAGGAGAGGGGAAGGAGAAAGAGAGAAAAAGAGGGAGGGAAGAAAGGAGGGAAAGGAAGAAGAAAGGGAGCTACAGGAGGCAGAAAAGGAAAGAACTGAATTTTGGGCTACTAAACCTAAATCCTACTAATTAAAAATTAATTCAAAAGATTTCAAGCATAATTTTGATTTTATGCAAATTTCAAATTATGTCCTTGTCTAAGATGCATACCTACACATACTTAATATGTAAATCCACTGTACTGTCCTGTGTTTGCTGAGTTTGGGAATAAGATAGAGAAAGTAATTCAGATGAATTAAACAGGAATAGCATTTGGTTGATTAAGTTAATCTCACAATCGATGTGTTCTTATCAACGAGATGGGAAAATCTCACAGTCTAGAGACTTCAGCTCTTTCATCACTAATCAGAACCACATAGGACCAAGTGACCCCGAACTCAGATAGCAGAGGCTCCCTCACTTATAGACAGAACTTGGATGGGCACTGCAAACATTTCCCATAATGACTTAGCTGTCTCCGTTTCTACGTTGATCTGTACCCATCCATTCTTCTTGACATATTATCTAGAGATTTTAACACAGTTACAGGCAAGTTTCTCTGACCCCCTGGGTCTTAGCCACTAAAAGGAACCTTTTGTGTATCTCTGTTCTGATTATAGGTAGATTTTCAAGTGAAGTTATCTAGATCTCATCATACTTTCCATATTTCCAATTAGTCTCCTAAGAACTAATAACGTCCTCAAAAACAAGAAGCTTTAAGAAAAAGCATATATTCAAATGTCACCTAACATAACTTTAAGTGCCTCTGATGAGGAGATAAACTGGAAGATTTTAAAGGTCCAGCTATTTCAGAGGCCGCACAAGAAATAAATGTTAGTAACAATGTGTGCCTCAGGCAGTCAAGAGGAGCCATCAGTGTGGACTAAAACGAATGGGAGATGCTTTATAGGAGCGGTAAACCTTCAATACTGTGCAGCTTTTCACATCTGGCACCACGCACAAAATCCTCAGCAATACTAACTCTTTCCAGATTCCCTGTAATCTATAGCAAGAACACGTAAATTTATATAACAGCCGGGGTTTTACTGGTACTGTTTCAAATAATATAGGTGAATATTCAGTACTTGCCAAGTTATTTTCAGTCTCCCTTTTAAATTACAGTAAAACTTTTTATTAGCGCCCGCAACTAAATCATCACTAGAGATGGTAGTTGAAATTAACTGTACAAATCTTAGCAGCTCCCAAGGGGGAAAGAGCAAAGTATATCAAGAATCAAAATCTGGGGAGTCAATGAAAGCAATGGACTAAGTCAGAGAAAATCTGGCCCATCCGCATATCAAAAGGTAATCTTCATGTCTGAAAAAGAAGAGATTGGAAAGTGAAGGGAAAGGGGAGGGGTGGGAAGGGATACTTAGGGAGTTTGGGATGGACATGTACACGCTGCAGTATTTAAAACAGATAACCAATGAGGACCTACTGTATAGTACACGGAACTCTGCTCAGTGTCATGTGGCAGCCTGGATGGGAGAGGAGTTTGGGGGAGAATGGATTCAGGTATATGTCCCTTTGCTGTTCACCTGAATCTATCACATTTGTTAATTGACTATACTCCAATACAAAATAAAACTTTTTTTGAAAGTAACTTAACATGAAAAAAAAAAAGAAAGAAAATAAAGGTGATACAGAGGCAGGAGGATATTTTGAATATTGGGCGGGGTAGTAAAGGAGGAGGAAAAAAAGAAAACGCATCCAATGAGTAACCTACTAAGGTCTTTAGAGTAAATAATATTTATATTTACTTTAAATCTAATTATCACAGTTTATTACACTGAAGGAAAAAATGAAAGGGGATTAATGACCTGAAATGAGATTTTATATTAAGTTGATAAACACTAAAAAAAAAAAAAGTCATCTTATCAAATACTACGTTCTGTATTAAATCCATAGAGTAAAAAGGCATATGCCCTGCCTATAATAGTTTATAAAACCAGATTCAAATAACCAGAGTACAGGCATTTGACATTTGCTCTCATAAACTAGGATAATATAGCCTCTCTGTTCCACTTCTAGTAAATTCATGCTTTTAGAGCAGGGACAGTGCTGGGTCTTTGACCACAGGGCAGTGAGATATCCTCAGCAAAAGATAACTGATCATAAGCGTTTCCCCAGAGACCTCCTATTTAGTCAAAGACATAGGTTCTGTGAGCTGAACACTTACACAACTTGAGGGCCCTCTCTAAGAAAAATACGTATGCAATAAAAAAAAATAGTTCGCATACATTTCAAATTATTAAAAGCTGACGAATACTGTAAATCCCCCAAATAAATATAGTAATATAAAATCTGCCATTTTTAACTGTCAAGAGGCTATGATATTTCCCCCCTTGCATCTCTGGCTGCATACTCTTTCAATGTCTGTTCCCATGACCAAAAAATGTAATATTTTATGCAGAGAGACTAGAAAGACAGTCTTTTCTCAAATATCAGCTATCCAAAAAAAATTTTATTATTTGAGATACTTTAAAACTTTCAACTTCATACACGACATATTTGAAGTATTGCTAGAGCTTTAACTCAAACAAACGAACAGAAAAAATAGCCAAGATCACCCCCCAAAGTCATGAGACACAGGACACGTGTTGGGGGGGGTGGGTAGCTGAAGTTGAAGAGGACAATGGTCTTAACCAATCATTGTTTAACTACCTGGCTTTTGCAAACGCTCCCAAGCCTCAATTTTTAACTCTGTAAATACTTTCACTTTCCAGTACCTTGGAAGGGATTCACACAAAAGAACACAGGCAAACTTAAATTTTGTTACTTTCACTGAAACAAAAGTTTTCAAAACTTTCACTCTGCCTCCATTCCCATTTTTCTGGAAGATACAGTAATTACCACTTTCTTGCCCACTTATGACACCACTCAAATGGCAACCATCAATGTCAGATTTTTTTTTTTTAAGCTGCTTGAAGACCAGTCAATAGTGAGTTTCACTATTGTCCTTGCTTGGTAAAGGGTATACATTGCAAATATATCACAGTCATGGACTGATTATTAAGTAATGACAGGGACCATTTTAAGCAATTGCCATTCAGTTCAGTTCAGTTCAGTCGCTCAGTCGTGTCTGACTCTTTGCGACCCCATGAATCGCAGTACGCCAGGCCTCCCTGTCCATCACCAACTCCCGGAGTTCACTCAGACTCACGTCCATCGAGTCCGTGATGCCATCCAGCCATCTCATCCTCTGCCATCCCCTTCTCCTCCTGCCCCCAATCCCTCCCAGCATGACAGTCTTTTCCAATGAGTCAACTCTTCGCATGAGGTGGCCAAAGTACTGGAGTTTCAGCTTTAGCATCATTCCTTCCAAAGAAATCCCAGGGCTGATCTCTTTCAGAATGGACTGGTTGGGTTCTACAAAATCCCTACAACGAACTAATGCTACATGTCCACAAGGTAGACATGTAGCACTCTTCAATGGGATCAGCAATGTGGCAGTTAAACCAGGATGAAAATAATGAAACACCAATGATAGAGGGAAAGAAGAGAAACAAAAACCAAAGATACATTAGACTCAGTGTTACCTTGGTAGCAATTTAACGTGGGCACGAAAAAGGAGGAAAGTCTGGAAAGACTCTCGGACTGCTGGCTTGAGAAATAAGATGAATGACAATCTTTTTAAACTATGATCAGAAACACCAGAGGAAAGTAAGGCTCAAGAGTCACCACAGCCCACTCTTTGCAACCCCATGGACTGTAACCCACTGGGCTCCTCTGTCCACGCGATTCTCCAGGCACGAATACTGGAGTGGGTTGCCATTTCCTCCTCCAGGGGTTTTTCTGACCCAGAGATCTAACCCACGTCCCCTGCATTGGCAGACAGGTTCTGTACCACTGAGCTACCTGGGAAGCCACTCAAGAGTCATTACATGGAAGGCAAAGAAAAAGAGAGAAAAAGAGAGAAAACTGAAACAACATGAACATATATTTCAAATCTACAAAGATACGATTTTATACCAATTATAAAATGAGGAAAAAACTCAAATTAATGTGTACTTATCCCCGGTGACTCAGACAGTAAAAATCCACCTGCAGTGCAGGAGACTTGGGTTCAATCCCTGGGTTGGGAAGATCCTCTAAGGAAGGGAATCACTACCCACTCTACTATTCCTGCCTGGATAATTCCATGGAGAGAGGAGCCTGGTGGGCTACAGTCCATGGGGTCGCAAAGAGTCAAACACAACTGAGAGACTGATACTTAAAGTTAATAAACAAATAAATTTGATGAGTAGGTAAACTCATTAGTTTTAGATTCCTACACTACACAAAATAACTATAAAACTGTTCTGTTCATGACTATCAAACTGATTTACACACTGGAACAATTAGAAGAATCCTGGTTTCTCTATCAATTAAATAACAACAGAATTGTTTGACCCATAGTTTTGAGGAATCAGTCCTAATGATCCCTCTGTGTCTGTATCTAACATAGGAAGCAAGTTAATAAACAGAAAACTCAATTAAACAGAGACAAGAAGGAGGTGATCTCACACTCTGTGAAGACTGCAGAGCCCAATGGAAGGAGAAAGACTGCATCTTTAAGAACTCAGCCAATGAAAAGCCACAGACTCTTCATTTATTATAGCCCTCCCTACTTCCTTTTTATCTCTATAAAAGTGTTCTCCTTTGGGGGACTTGTCTATGGACTTCCATTGGTTGCAGTATCCGAATTGCAATTCTCTGCTGATCCAAACTCATCTTTGCTGGAGAAGTATCTGGCAGTCTACTTGTTTTAGGTAAACAAGTAGGTAAACAAGGCTGTGGTTTTTCCTGTGGTCATGTATGGATGTGAAAGTTGGACTGTGAAGAAAGCTGAGCGCCGAAGAATCGATGCTTTTGAACTGTGGTGTTGGAGAAGACTCTTGAGAGTCCCTTGGACTGCAAGGAGATCCAACCAGTCCATTGTGAAGGAGATCAACCCTGGGATTTCTTTGGAAGGAATGATGCTAAAGCTGAAACTCCAGTACTTTGGCCACCTCATGCGAAGAGTTGACTCATTGGAAAAGACTCTGATGCTGGGAGGGATTGGGGGCAGGAGGAGAAGGGGACGACAGAGGATGAGATGGCTGGATGGCATCACGGACTCGATGGACGTGAGTCTGAGTGAACTCCGGGGGATGGTGATGGACAGGGAGGCCTGGCGTGCTGCGATTCATGGGGTCGCAGAGTCGGACACGACTGAGCGACTGAACTGAACTGAACTGATGCATTAGATGAACTATTTAATATTATATTTTAATTTTCAAATTATATATTAAAACTGTTTTTATAACAGTAATACACGCTACATTTTAAAAAAAGGAAAAGAAACAATCATATAAGAAGAAAATAATACCCATAACTGTACTACCTGCAAATAATCACCTTCAATATTTTTATATTTCTTTCTATATCTGTGCATATGTGCTTATACACACTTATTTACATAATTAGGATTATACTACACATTTAGTTTCCTTATTCAAACATTTATAAATACTTGCTCTGTACTCACCCATCAGGTAAATAGTTGGGAATATAAAATAAATTAGACAGAGTTCATAGCATCACTTTGCTGACAAAGGCCCATATAGTCAAAGCTATGTTTTTTCCAGTAGTTATGTAGGGATGTGCCTGGTTGAACTTAGCATTGTGAATTTCCAGACCACTAAAGAAATAGTTGGAAATAGACCATGGTTTCATAAAGCTACTGCATTCATCTTTGGTTATTTTCTAAAACCTTGTTTTGTAAATGGAAAATTGTGAGTGACTACACCTTTCCCATTTCTTAGCCATAATTTTTATGGTAATTAGTCACACAATCTGTACTAACTTCTGGAGTTAAATATACTGAAGTCAGCATCTTTGATTTCAAAATAATTTTAAAAATATAGCTTTATGATTCAGTAAGAAATCAAATGTCTTGGCCTGACCATGAGTAGGAAAGAACATTGGCAAGAAAAATGACCACAGTGTTTCTCTCAGCAGTCACAGGGTAGAGAAATGGAATTACAGGCTAATTATCTAGTACTTCAAGCACATAAAATATTTTGAAGCACATGAAAAATCAATGAGAAATACTAGTTCATTAGAGATTTAATGCTCAGATTTGAAACCACAGCTTTTACTTCCAAAACAGATTCATAGTAGATGATAACTGTCACCGGGGAGCAACGTTTTATTCTAACTTTATCTACACAGTCAACAATGCTGGTATTAATCAGAGATATTTATAAACAAAAAATAAATGACATTAATCCAATGAGGTTATGAGCAAGATGTTAATCAAGTTGTTCTCAACTGCAAGGAACTAGCATACTAATTATAAACTCGAGAATTAGAAGAGCCAAATCCTCTGTCCATGGGATTCTCCAGGCAAAAATACTGAAGGGGGTAGCCATTCCCTTCTCCAGGAGATCTTCCCAATCCACGGATTGAACTCAGGTCTGCTGAATTGCAGGCAGATTCTAGACCTTCTGAGCCACCAGGGAAGCCCCAATTATAAACTTGAGAATTAGAAGAGCCAAACAGATAACTCTGGAGATATAGGAAATGGTCAGTAAATTTTCACAAAGACAAAAATGATTACAGTTAATCATTACACCAGAAAGTTATCACTAGCAACAGCTCCCAATACAACGGTTACTAGTCTCAAAGGCACTGAACCATAGTCAAGCAAATATCCAAATAATAGCTTTAGTAGTTTTCATGTAAACCTTAAATTCAACCTTAAGTAATTATTTTCAGTAACTGTCACATTGCTAAAGGAAAATCCAAAAATTTTCCTGAAAGCGCTTTCTTCTTTACATGTACGAAAAAATAATAATGATGATACTATATGAAAAAGGCAGAAACACCAAGTGTTGGTGAAAATGTAGAACAGCCAGGATTCTTACATACTACTCATGAGAATATAAATTGAACCAACTTTAGAACACAGTTAAATGGCATCTGCTGAAGGTGATTTTATTCTCTGTGACCCAAAATTCTTGCTCTTAGATATTTAACCAAGAGAAATCAATCCATATACACAACAAATGAACATCCTAGAATATTCAGGGCAGTACTATCAGTATAAGATTAAAGTTGGAAATTACCCAAAATACATCAACAATAGAATGGATAGATTGTGATATATTCATAAAACAGAAGTCAGCACATGAATGAGGATGGATGATTTACAACTATAGGTAACAACATGGCTGAGTCTCACAAATAACAAGGATGAACAAAAGAACTCAGACATTAAAGCCTGTGCTGTGTGACTGCATTTACATACAGGGCAGAATGTGGCAAACCAATCTATGTTTTTCCAGACCAGGATATAAGGATAGCCCATGTAATTGAAAGGTGGTTTAAAGAGGGTTTCTGGCATCCTGATAATGTATTGCTTCTCAATCTGAGTGTTGGTTACCTAAGATATGTTGAGTTTCTGAAAATGGATTAAGCTGTAGGTTTATGTGCATTTTTCTGCATATATATAATACTTCAATGAATTGGAGAAGGAAATGGCAACCCACTCCAGTACTCATGCCTAGAAAATCCCATGGACAAGAAGCCTGCAGGCTACAGCCCATGGGGTCACAAAGAGTCGGACACAACTAAGCGACTTCACTTTCACTTTCAATGAAAAGGCTAAAATAAAGAAAAGTTTACAATGATTCCAAACCACTTGTCTACCAAACCTATGCCTTTATTTATTAAAGCTTAATTTAACCAAAATAAAGTTTTGCTAATTAATTCCAAGAAATTCAATCATACATGTAAAACTATACAGTGTTCAAGAGAAGATTAAAAAAAAATTCCCATGGTACGAATGTACAATAATGCAGGATAACACATCAGCTACATAGGAAAACATAAGAAAATAATAAATATATACACTGATTTTTCATCTTTTAAGATACCATAAATTGATTAGATGCATCATTATTTTATGTGCCAATTAGAAAGGTGAAACACTTCTATGTTTCAATCTATGAAATAGGTGAAACAATCTATGAATGCCACTGAGTATAAAATAAATTTAATGAAAAATTCATTATTTTGTAAGTGTCTCTTAGAGTGGATGAGAAATGTGCCATAAATAAGCAGTAGGAACTGTGGGTACTCAGACTAAGAAAGGGTCCACATGGCAGGTATCCTCTAGGAAGCAGTTATCTATTAAGTGGACAAAAAAATAACCTTTGAAGGATAGAAAGGAAAGAAGTTAAGGGCTGGAAGATGAGGTCATTCCAGGTTAAGGAAGCTTGAGAAGAAGGGCAGAGGCAGCAAAGTACGCCTCACTGTGTGGATATAGAGGAGAGATGGCCTAATTAGAGAGCAGACAGACTAATTAGAGTAGGGAACGGAGTGTTAGGAAATATCTGGAGATATATTTGGATGGCAAGGTGAGGCCAGATAATAGAAGGGTTGGAATTCCAACAAAAACAATTTGGACTCCATTCAACTGGCAGTAATGGTGGGTGTTTATAACAGGGACCAGCCGTTACTAAAATGATATTTGAGGAGGCTTATCTTACTGGGTTGAATGCGTGAAATGAGAAGCAGAAAAAAAGAAATGATTGCTGTAATATAGGTGTGCAGTGATGAACACTGGGACTAGAATGCTGACATTAGAAAATGCATTAAACAAAATTTCCACAATATACCTTTATGGTGCATTCCATATGTAAAATGAAACGTGATGCTGCAGAAGTAAGTTCAACATCCTAAAAAGCAAACTACATGTTTTCCTTTTTCATAAAATATTTGACTTATGATTAGAAACTTGAACATGAGTTTGATCTATACATATTTTGTGTAAGGGAGATGAATAAAAAAGAATGAGAAATAAATATTTCCAACCTTTTCAAAGGAGATTCATTCAACTTTTTAAGACCTAAAGTTTCTAAAGACCTAACTAAAGAATTTCTTGGGTATTTACCTACTTAGCTATGTATGTTGGATGTTTGAAAGTGAAAGTCACTCAGTTGTGTCCGACTTTTTGTGACCCCATGGACTATACAGTCCATAGAATTCTCCAGGCCAGAATTTGGGAGTAGGTAGCCTTTCCCTTCTCCAGCAGATTTTCCTGACCCAGGGATCAAACCAGGGTCTCCTGCATTGCAAGCAATTCGTTACCAGCTGAGCCAACAGGTTTACTTAATTTAAATCATGAATGATTAAAAACTAATATGTCCATAACTGGATTTGTGTATGTGCGTGTCTGTATTTCTATCCCTGTTTTTCCTTTTATCCTTCCAATACAACATGCAGAGCACATGGTCTTAAAAGTGTTTATAATCTTTATATTAAGGCTTAGAATGTTTAGTAAAGTGCTTTAGTCAATGAAACAAGGCAAAATATGTGTAGACTTCTCAATGAGTTATGCAAATAATATTTGTCTCTAGATAGAATCTTAGGTAACAATAAGCATTTGGGCACTTTTTTAACCTAAAAAGTTAAATTTCCAACTGGTGAATCATTCATTATGGAATGACTACAAAGCTGTTGAGTGACTACTTTATTTTTTTTTTTTTTCAGAAAGAGGTCCAATCTCTTTATTTTTTTATTTTTATTTTGGAGAAGGAAATGGCAACCCACTCCAGTGTTCTTGCCTGGAGAATCCCAGGGACAGAGGAGCCTGGTGGGCTGCCGTCTGTGGGGTCGCACAGAGTCGGACACGACTGAAGCGACTTAGCAGCAGCAGTAGTTACTTTATTTTACTTTACAGTACTGTATTGGATTTGGCATACATTGACATGAATCTGCCACAGGTGTACATGAACTCCCAAACATGAAACCCCTCCTCCCACCTCCCACCCCACATCATCCCTCCGGATCATCCTCATGCACCAGCCCCAAGCATTCTGCATCCTGCATCGAACAAGGCTGGCGATTCATTTCTTACATGATGGTATACATATTTCAATGCTATTCTCCCAAATCATCCCACCCTCTCCCCCTCCCTCTCCCTCAGAGTCCAAAAGTCCGCTCTACACATCTGTGTCTCTT
>SJYX01013852.1:92230-124627 GCA_006410675.1 Oreotragus oreotragus | reverse complement strand
GTTCCAGTTTCATCCATCTTATTAGAACTGATTCAAATGTATTCTTTTTAATGGCTGAGTAATACTCCATTGTGTATATGTACCACAGCTTTCTTATCCATTCATCCGCTGATGGACATCTAGGTTGTTTCCATGTCCTGGCTATTATAAACAGTGCTGCAATGAACATTGGGGTACATGTGTCTCTTTCTATTCTGGTTTCCTTGGTGTGTATGCCCAGCAGTGGGATTGCTGGGTCATAAGGCAGTTCTATTTGCAATTTCTTAAGGAATCTCCACACTGTTCTCCATAGTGGCTGTACTAGTTTGCATTCCCACCAACAGTGTAGATTGAAAGTGAAGTGAAAGTGTAAGTCACTCAGTCATGTCTGACTCTTTGTGACCCCATGGACTGCAGCCCACCAGGCTCTTCTGTCCTTGGAATCCTCCAGGCAATAATACTGGAGTGGTTAGCCATTCCCTTTCTCCAGGGTATCTTCCGGACTCAGGGATCGAACCCAGGTCTCCTCCATTGCAGGCAGCTTCTTTACCACCTGAGTCACAAATGTGGTGTAATCATCCACTTGAGTCACAGCACGGTATTACCAACACAGCAAAAGAGACAACTGGAGTCAGTTTTTCTCTTAGAAGTTTTATGGACTGAAAGGTAGAAGACTGGCTGGTGTCCCTACATTACTTAGAGTAGATATAATTAAAGGGGATAATGTGTCTGGAATGGGAAAGTAGAATTTCATATCTATTCATTGAAAATCTGATTCATCCTGTTATAGGCACGTATGTGTGTTTATAAACCTTAATAACAGAGCAACAGGAGCTAAGCCTATAACTTAAGAGACCTAATTGAAATGACTGAATATAGGAACACAGTCCTTTACTGTAGTGACATGTAGTATAATTATGCTGGTAATTTAGAAAAAAAAATACTTTGGTCACACTAAAAGTAAAAAGGTAGTTTTTAACATAGCTAATAAAGAAAGACTTACTATTTACCTATGGAACATAATAATTTCAGAAAAGGATGGAATCACATTATCCAGTTGTCTGCATCAATTATGTCTCAAACTATCAAGAGAGATGGTGGTAAATGTTATTTAATGATTTTTAAAAACTGTATAATCATGGTCTTTATGTCTGCATGCTTTTTTATAAGTAAAATAAGGTTGTTCTCATTCCTCTCTGTTTGAGTTTGTTACGTGTTATCTATCCTTTTCTGAATATTAATAATGTCACTTAGAAATATAATTACATTCTTAATAATGAACAATATTTTCTAATACACTGAATTCATAATTCCTTCACTAACTTTTACTTCTCTTGAATCCTCAAGTTTGAACAGTTCTTACAACAAAGTACTACTACCAAACAAAATAAAAAATGAAGGTTTAACCAAGGATGTCATGCTTCTATTGATTATTATAAACCATTCCTAAAGATTTCTTAGTGTAATATCACTTAACCATTATTGCTGAACTTTATGATATTTCAAGATTTTCAATTTTTTATCATTTATAACAAGGCTATTTTACCACTCAATACGTAAGTTTGCCCATGTCTCAGCAAAATCAATATTGTTGAATCTTTAAAAAAACAAATACTATCTTTTAAGCCTTTTTTTTTTTTTTGCAAAAGTCTATTATATGACCTGATGAAGTAAAAACAGCTCTATCTGATCCTGAGTTCTAATGTCTTTGCAGTTTCCTCCATTTGTGCCCATGAGTCCTCTATAAACATTCCCTGCAAAGTACTGTGTGCTTTCCAAAATTGATACACTGTTGGACTGATGTGCTTAGTAACCTGTTTCAGATACTTTAAAATCAATTTTGCTTCATGAGGGAATAACAAGTTAGAAATTGAGCTTCCCAAAACAATTCAAACCATGAGACAATAGAGAAAATAACTTTTTTTCAAACAACATCCAACAATAACCAAGGGTTGTGATTCTTAAAAGATGACAAATGAGAAAAGCCTATGATTTCTAGCTGGAGGCAATTTCCACCAAGTTTGGAGAGGCTGAAGCAACCAGAATTTTAAGGAAGGAATTCTAGAGAAAAGGGAGTTTTGAAGACCCCCCCCCCAAAAAAAATCAGATATTTGCATAGGAGGCCTCTTGAGTCTTGTCTGAGTAACAATCTGTGCATGCCTGGGCAAACCTCATGAGGACAAGATGAAACAATTTCTTGCAAAAGAAAATTTTCTTGGGATAAGCAAGATAAAAATTCCTAGAGATCACACAGGACCAGCATTATATCAGTTCTTTTCAGCCAGAGCAGACAGACCTTGGTGAAATTAGTAGACACTATAGAAGGGCCATTCCTCATATGTAGGACAAAACTATCCCTAGAATAGTGGCATATTTAAGCCCATGCATATTGGTAATTATACCAAATATGTATGGTCTAAACACTCCAGTTTTCAAAAAGGGAGTATTATTCATACAAAAAGCAAGACCCAAAGATTTGCTGTCTATAAGAAACACACTTTAAACATGAACACACTGGTCAACAAAATGCAAAAGAATGACTAAAAGAAAAGATTATATAAACATTAAACATAAGAAAACTGGAAGTGCTTTATTAGAATAAAAAGAACTAGATTTTGGAGCAAGAAACATTTCCAAAAATGAGAGAGAGAGTTCAAAATGATACAAGGTCAATTAATCAAGAACACACAATAATTCTATATACATATACACCCAATAACAGCCTCAAAATACATGAAGACCTAACATAACTAAAGAGACAAATATACAATTAGATTTTAGCATCTCTCTTCTGATAAATGATAGAACAAATGGACACAAAATCAGTAACTATATACATATGAAAAACACTATCAAACAACTGAACCTAACTGACGATTATGACCCAATAACAGAAAAATACACAATACTCTCAAAAACAAAGGCCAATGTGTGGATATTTGAAAATTAAACAACATACTACTCAGGAACTCGGGGATCGAAGAAGGAAGCACAAAAGAAATTTGAAAATTTAAACAGAAAAAAGGAAACACAATAGATTCTAATTCCTGAGGAGTTGCTAAAACACTGCTTTCAGAAAAATTATAACATTAAACGCACACATTAAAAAAGTTTTTAAGACGGTCTGCCCTTCAGAAATTTGAAGAGTAAATTAAATCCGAAATTAGAAAGAAAAAAAATAAATAAAGAACAGAAAATAACAGAACAGATGAAAAACAAAGGGAGAAAGATATCAATAAAACTAAAAGCTATTTCCTTAAACAAATTTTAAAATTTGATAACCCTTTAGCCAGACTGATCAGGCAAAAGCTGCTTTAACCAAAGTAAGCGCTGGAACCACCCGACTGTCTGATAACAGGGAAATGGATAAGTTGTGGTATACTCATGAATATACAGTAAATACAAAGGGATGAGCTAATGACACACACAAAAGCATGGATGGATTGAAAACCATTAAGTCAAAAAACTTGATATAAACGTTCCTATTTACACGAAATTTCAGAGAGGACTATGCCAGTCAGGTGATGGAAAGCAAATCAGTGACTGCGCTGAGAGGAAAAGAAAAAAGGTGCATGGAATGGGGCAGAAGGGAAATTTTAAGGGTGATGAAAATGGTCTACAACACAGTTGTGGAAGTGGTTACACAAGTATATAAATTTGCCAAAATTCATCAGAATGGCTCAGACAGTAAAGTGTCTGGCCACAGTGTGGGAGGCATGGGTTCAATCCCTCGGTTGGGGTGATCTCCTGGAGAAGTAAATGGCAACCCAGTCTAGTCCTCTTGCCTGGAAAATCCCATGGACGGAGGAACCCAGTAGGCCACAGCCCATGGGGTTGCAAAGAGTCGGACACGACTGAGCGACTTCACTTTCACTTAGTTTATGCAAACTCTACCTCAGTAGTATTTGCTGAAAAGTATTATGTGAATATATAGCATGTATAGACATATAGTTAACGCCATAATAATATAAAGATATATGCTATAAGCATGCTTTGCATTCATACTGGATAAAGTAGTAGATATTTATGTATATAAAGTTTCAGGACGTATATACACTACCACGTGTAAAACAAAGAGCTGGTGGGAAGCTGATGTATAGCACCTGTCTCTTATACACATCTAGATGTGTATAAGAGACAGATATTAAATGATATAGGAAGTTATTTATGATATACAATTAAGCAAAATCAATCAAGTTATAAAATAATGTGTAGAAAGTGTTCCACTTTTATACAACCTATATTTGAATGTAGAAAACCTATAAGCATTGTGTATCAGATGGGAGTTTTCGTGTTCTTCATTTGCTTGTCTGAATTTTCTAATTAAAATATATTGCTACCCTTATGGCAGAAAAGCCTCTTGATGAAAGTGAAAGAGGAGAGTGAAAAAGTTGGCTTAAAGCTCAACATTCAGAAAATGAAGATCATGGCATCTGGTCCCATCACTTCATAGGAAATAGGTGGGGAAACAGTGGAAACAGTGTTAGACTTTATTTTTTGGGGCTCCAAAATCACTGCAGATGGTGACTACAGCCATGAAATTAAAAGACACTAACTCCTTGGAAGAAAAGTTATGACCAACCTAGATAACATATTGAAAAGCAGAGACATTACTTTGCCAACAAAGATCTGTCTAGTCAAGGCTATGGTTTTTCCAGTGGTCATGTATGGATGTGAGAGTTGGACTGTGAAGAAAACTGAGCACTGAAGAATTGATGCTTTTGAACTGTGATGTTGGAGAAGACTCTTGAGAGTCCCTTGAACTGCAAGGAGATCCAACCAGTCCATTCTGAAGGAGATCAGCCCTGGGATTTCTTTGGAAGGACTGATGCTGAAGCTGAAACTCCAATACTTTGGCCACCTCATGCGAAGAGTTGACTCATTGGAAAAGACTCTGATGCTGGGAGGGATTGGGAGCAGGAGGAAAAGGGGATGACAGAGGATAAGATGGCTGGATGACATCACTGACTTGATGGACGTGAGTTTGAGTAAACTCCAGGAATTGGTGATGGACAGGGAGGCCTGGCGTGCTGTGATTCATGGGGTCACAAAGAGTCGGACACCACTGAACGACTGAACTGAACTGAACTGTCTCACATCTGTCCATCTATCCTACACTCTTCATTTATTTTTTTGATGCCTTTTAAATAAAAGTACAGACGTCAGTACATTTTCCCCTGAACACCTATCATGTATATCATTAATTAGTGTTTAATACTTATTTACATTCTTTCTTTTGATGTAAAATTTACCTAGAATGAAATGCACCGTTCTTAAGTGTATTTTGAGTTTTGACATTTGCATCTATCTGTGTAACCAACCATCCCCATGATCATGCTGTAAAATATTATCATCACCCTGGAAAATTCCCTTAAGTCCCTTCTCAGTAGTCCCTGCCCTAAGCAACTTTTAACAGATACTGTTCTGATACTTTCCACCACAGATTAGTTTTACCTGTTCTGTAAGGAAAGATAAATGGAATCACATAGTATGTCCTGTTTTGTGTAAAACTTTTTTTACTCAGCATAATATTTTGGGGATACAGCCATACTGTTGGGTTTATCAATAGTTCCTATTTATTGCCAAGTAGTATTCCATTATATGAATGAATCTTGGTTTATTTATATGCTCCCCTTTTTACAGAATATAAGTTTTCTATTTTTTTTTCTGTTTAAATAAAACTGCTATGGTGGCCATTCCAGCCTTATACTTACTGTTTTAATGATATATCTTTTGTCGTTGTATTGCTGTTCATCCTGTTGACTATGCCAGTTGTATTGCTGATCCTGTTCATGTTGCCAATTGTCTTGCCGTTCACACTGTTTTCACTGTTTGCTGAACCCGGAGTAGGCAAGCCATGAGCTAAGAAGCTGGAAGAAGACTTGAGGAACTGTAGGAACTCCAGACATGTTTATTCTCTCCTGGTTGGCATGGCAGCTGTAACAGCCTCTTTCCGGCTGACACAGCAGCAGTAGCAGCAACCATAACATAACCACGACGCAGCCATAACAGAGCCATAACATAACCTCATATAACACAACCATGATGTTGCTCCCTCGTGGCCCCAGTGCAGCAGCAGCTGCTGCTGCTGCCAAGTCACTTCAGTCGTGTCTGACTCTGTGTGCTTTCATGGTGAAGCTCGTACAGGTGTACCACAAACCAGCCATGACCAAGCACATACCTCATGGCATGCATGTGCAGTGCTATAAGTGATCTCAGCTGTTACATAATCATTATTTACAAAACGCAGGGCAAGAATGAGAGGCCATGGGGCAAGAGAGTCTGACCACGCCATCTTGGCTAATTTGATCTTTCCCTATAGTCACCTATTTAATTTTAAGCTATCTGTGTCTTAATATCTAAAATACATCTCATATAGATTGCATAGACTTGTGTCTTGCTTTAAAAAATTCTATTCTATCTTTAGTATCTAATTGGAATTATTAATATGCTTACCTTTAATGTAATTCTTGATGTCTTTGGATTTAGGTTATTAAAAAATTTAAAAAGTTTTTTTTCTGTTTTTCCTCTGATTTTCATTCCTCTGTTTTTCTCTTGCTGTCTTATTTTTAATTATAGAAAATCATTTTAGATTCTCTCTCTTTCTAAATATATATATATACACACATACATATGTATATATATATACACATATATATAAATATACACACACATATATATTTAATGATTACTGTAAGGATTATTGGGCTTCCCTGGTGGCTCAGTAGTAAAAGAATCTACCTACCAATTCAGGAGACGTGGTTTCAATCCCTAGGTCAGGAAGATCCTGGAGAAGGAAATGGCAACCCACTCCAGTATTCTTGCTTGGGAAATCCCATAGGCAGAGGAGCCTGGTGAGCTCCTCCAGGGTTGCAAAAAAGTCAAGCACAAATTAGTAACTAAACAACAACAACAAAAATAGAGATTATAATATGCATCATTATTTTTTCACAGTTTTATTAGGGTTAATATTGTATTACTTTTAAGTAAAATGTAGAAATTTTGCAACTGTGTAAGCCCATTTACTACTTCCTTATATATATGTGTGTGTGTGTGTGTGTGTGTGTGTGTGTACATACACATCCAACACACATATATATGGTTGGATGCAGGCCCTAACTCTGTGAGTAGATTGCCCACATCTTGTTAATAATAGATCTGGTTTGAAGTCTTTTCTAGGTTATAGACTTTCACCAGCCATTTTCACCTTGAGATGTTCTTAAGCACCTCTCTGATTTGGTTAAGGAAAGATCATCCATATATTATGTATGTATATAGTACAAAGAATATATATATATACACACACATATGATTAGCTGTGCTAAGTCACTTCAGTTGTGTCCGACTGTGCCACCTGATGGGCTGCAGCCTTTCAGGCTCCTCTCTCTGTGGGATTCTCTAGGCAAGAATACTGCAGTGGGTTGCCATGATCTCCTCCAGGGGATCTTCTTGATCCAGGGATCAAACTCGCAGTTCCTACACCTCCTGCATTGCAGGTGGATTCTTTACCACAGAGCCACCAGGGAATGTGTGTAATTCTTTTGACTTATACTATTCAATTTGTAAAGCAGGAAAAATCTGATGCAAATCAGTTTTGAAAACTCTTAATTTTGTTTAAAGACAGTGGAGACTAAGAAGAAATTATGGATGGAATGACACAAATGAAATAAAAATTAAGACTATGAAGTAGCATAATATTTTAATAACCTATAATAATAAAAACATAAGAAAATATTTTCTCAAAAATTATGGGAAAATTATATATGAAGTCAGAGACAAAATATTTTTATATTTATAACCTTAAATCTAATATGCTTAAAAATGCAAAAGGTATATGACACAAACTTTTTTGAGTAACTGATTTATTGAAAGAATGATCAAATATCAAAAGAATATTTTCAGAATCTGCATCAAGATTCTTTTTTCCCTAGGATGTAGGACTGAGACCGGGAAGAGAATCAAGCCAGTAATGTAGCTTTTTGGCCAATGCTTTTGTCACTTTGTAGTCAGACAGTAGCACAGAAAGGTCTTTGCCCTTTGGGGACTCCAAGACTGATGATGACTATTCTATAACCAGCTCAGTTAGGAAAACTAAAATTAACTGGGTAGCAGTACTTTAGTTATGTTAGGAGGGAAACTGCAGTGGGTTCAGCCACTTTATTCAACTCTTTTTGTGAAGTTAGAAGTTGACTGGCCTCATGTAGAAAATCAATAAAGTATTTATAAACCTTCATGAAAGAAAAGATTTTTGAAAGAAGAATATGTTGGTTACATGGAGAGATGACCCTGTGTGAAAGCGGGAAGGGCTGGAGTAAGCGGATTAAGCAGCAGTGACTACAGGGAACACATGCTAGTATTTTTGATTTATGTTAGCGTTCATGTAGTGAGCACTATCTGGAGAATAGCAATGCTTTTAAAACCCTATTGATAAAGCCTTGCACACACATGGCAGCACTGGGAAGTTGCTGGAGTGTATTGTGCTGAAGGATTCTGTTTGGGGATAGCTGGTGATCCTTTTATTTCTTAAGGGATGTCTGGGCTAGTTTCTATAGTTTGGATGGATAATATTTTGGTTTAAACTTTCTGCTCACGCACAAAGTGATCAGTGAAATTTTCTGTTTAAAGTTCTTGCCCAGTCAATTCACTGTTGTCTTAATTCTAGAGTTTGAATGTTTACCTCTCTTCTTCCTCACTTTTCTCACTTCCACATGATTATTTATGGTGATTACAGTTGTCAAGGACATATTAAGTTATCAAATATATGATAACTCATTTGTTTTAACTTTGGTCAAAATTTAGTTAACATTTTAAGTAATCTGTGTTTGATAAACACTTTCATACCCTGCAATTTTGGTTTTCTTAATTCCAATGAAATACATTTATGTTGGATTCAGAAAACTGATACAGTGCAAAGGAATATAGGTATGCAACTATTTTATGAATGCATGCCTCTCTATTGAAGAATGTTTATCATTATAGGAATTAAGTATATTTTCTCAAAGTACAAACATGTTGGTATGAGACACTGCACAAGTGGATGGGCCTTTAGGCTCCATCTGCCCCTCAAAGCTTTCTTGTTGTATCTTATATGATTTTCACTGCTAAAGCTGCTTTTAATTTGTAAATGTGAAATGGGCTGGATCAAAGTCTTGGAAGATTCAAGGAATCTAATCCAATTTGATGGAGAGCAAAACACAATTTAAAATCTAAATAATTCTCAAACTTAAGAAGCTGCTTTCTGATCTACTTTCTTTTCCAGTCATCACAAAGTGAGACTCCTGCTGTAATTCTCTGTTCCCAAGATAGGCATCTCTTCTATGCATCTCTTTGGAAGTCTTAAAAAAATTACCCTTGCACTGGTTCATTTGATTTAGTGGCCTGGAAATTTGTAAATGAGGTTGTCTGTTAAAGGTGACCTCCTGCAGTGTCTTTGGCAGCATGGGGTGTTCTGGAGCAGGAAGCAACAATGGCAGGAAACCCCCTCAAAGAGCACTGGTGCTGACATGATTGGGTAGAGCAGCAAAGGCTGATTTCTTTAGACTGAAGCTCTCCTGCCCCAGGCATCTCCCTCTGACTGTCACCCCATTAATGCACAGCAATTGCTAGGCAGTCTCCAAGTCATCACCTTCTGAAAAACAACAGATGGGTTAACTGGCTTGAGGTTACTCAGTGAGTCAGGAGCAGATCTGGGGTTAAGTCCCCAGTCTCTTCCTACCCAGCCTGGTACACTACCAAATATATAGGTTGTGGCTCCATAAGCATTTCTAATGCTTGGGGAACAAGCTCATTAAACAGCTCTAAACTGATTAAATAAGGTTTATAACCAGTTTCTTTTGCTTCCCTCCTTCCTTTCTTCCCTCTCTTCCTCCCTTTCTTTTAAAAAATATTCTGAATTTATCATGTACCCCTTACTGTTCAAATGTGTAAGGATGAGTCCTAATTATACTATGTACCTCTCTGTGTAGCCTCCTTATAGCAAATGATAATCTTCCCACATCTCATCACATTTTATCATTAAAAATGTAAAATCTACAATTAAAATGTTGCAAGGTTTACCCTGAGTTTTAGATGAGGAAAAGATTTTTTTTCTTAAATGACTGTTCTGATTCCATATGTGAGTTGCCACATTTAAGTAGCAGTTACTCTTTGATTATACATGGGGGAGAAGGGAAATCACATTTATTTGATATCTGCACACAACAGAACAAGATAGTGTATGTGACAAGTGCAAACTATAGAATTTACAACCGAAGTTTTACCCAAAGGCACTTGAAAGAGCAAAATTATCCAGAGTTTAATGCTTTCTTCTGACTGGTTACCAAAATGAATTAAGGACATGGGAGAGAGGAAAAAAAAGTTTAAAAAAATGGAATTAATTTTGTAAACAATTTGGAAAGATAGATAACAGACTGGATTATGAATGACAGCCTTTAAAAACAGTGGTTTTAGTCTTTTTTTAAAAAAGTTGTTTCTGGACCTGAACTCTTAATGAAGTTTGGTTGTTGTTCAGTAGCTCAGTCATGTCTGACTCTTTGTGACCCCATGGACTGCAGCATGCCAGGCTGTAAGCTTTCTCCCCAGAAACATGCATATGCTCTCATATATACAATTTTGAATACAATTTTAGGTAATTTAAGCCTATTCAAGGTCACAGGTTAAGAATTCTTATACCTAAAAAGAGCACTTAAGGAAAAAAAGCTAGAATAGAAATTTAAAAATGAACTATCTCTAAGTAATATTGAACTTAAACTAAGGACTTTTAGCTAGATCATGGACATCTGACTCATTTTCTCATATATCACCTTACTTATCATTAAAGCAACAAGCTGTTACTTTGAGATTCCCTAATCCTCTTATGCTGTTGCTCTATAAAACAGTGTTTTTAATTAGCATCATCACAGAATTAAGCAGTGAAAGGAATTATAAGAAGCCATTTTGAATTTATAATATAACCCTTGGCCATTAGATTAGAACAGATTTAAATCATTCTAAAAAATAAAATTATTATTAAAAATTTCCAAAGAAAATTTTATACCTATACTCAATAATGTCAGTTTTCCTGTAAGATAAAGAATTTTTTTCTTTTTGTTTGACCTAAATACTTCATATTTCAGATTAAATAGTTATCTTCTTATCATCACTGGGAATTGAACACAGCTGGTCAACAACTTCTGCATAATACTACTTGGAGAGGTACCTTATTTTTTTAATCAACTAAAATATGTAGATAATAGGTTGTTTTGATTGTATATTTAGTCTTGATCAGCTCCTGAAAGATTTTGCTGTGATTTAAACTCGTTGAATTTCAGCTTACGAACCAGAGTTTCTTTGGAACAAGCAAAACATGTTAAAATAGCAATTACTCTCGTAATTGCAAATAGCTGAAAGTTCCTGGATTTTTGATGCTCTTATTCTAGGTTTGATTTTCAATATGTTTTTGATTGCTTCCCTCAAATTCTTTGCATTTTCTTGTAGTTTTGTTTTTTTAAACCATGTTTATAGTTTTAAGCTCATCAGGAAAAGAAATGGAAAAGTCAGTTGGCAGATGAAATAGGAAGGAAGCACGAGAAAAAAATTACAGTTTCTTAAGAAGCCATATCCTTTTGAAAGGATGAGTATTTTCCTGATCAATTTATGTTTATTTTCTATTAATATGGTAATTAAACTTGCTTGTGGATTATTTTAAACCCAGTCTGAGTTATGGTTAAAGGCGCTAAGCTTTCATCAATGAAAGGAATCAGTTTGGTTTTTGTATGCACTCTACCTCTTTCCTTTCTAAAAAGGGCTGGAAGAAGTTTCTTGTATGTCCATGATATTCTTGTTACTAAGACACTGATCCTGTCAAATGTTCAAGTACGAAATATTCCTCAGTGGGAACTGTATCCTCAGTGTGTCCAAAGTTTGTTCAGGGTTTGTGTGTGCTTGGTGGCTCAGTCCTGTCTGACCCTGCACTATAGCCTGCCAAGCTCTTCTGTCCATGGGGTTCTTCAGGCAGGAATACTGGAGTGGGTACCATTTCCTCCTCCATGGTGGCATGTACTCTATCAAAAGGCTTTTTCTCCATCCTTTTCTATTTCCTAATCATGACCTTATATATTGAATTCATGTCCTTAAGCACAACTCCTTTTCCTTGAGAAAGTGTGTTTTTAATTCAAGGATCTTTTGAAATTGCTTTAGCAAGACATTAATTCAAAATGGGAATTCTCTGAGTCATTTCTGTGCATTTCTCTTCTCATAATTTAACACTTCTTTTTAATGTTACTTTTTTTCGTTTTCATTTTTTTATTTTAACATTTCATACTCAGTGGTGACATAAGACCACAGTCTCACAAACACACATGATACACATAATACAACAATATTAGAAATCAATAGTGTGTGTTTTACTGTATATTCTACCTAGAATATACAATAGGGCGCCTTACATAAATCATTTATTCCCAGTCATGATTGATGACCTCATAACTCACGAGTGACGGGGCAAAGCCAAGCCCCAAACGAGTTATGAAATGTCATCAATAACAAGTGGAAACAAATGATTTATCCAATGTCACAGCTCATTGTATGTTCGGTTTATGCAACAGCAGTTAATGATAAAAACACTCCAAATGGGTGCAGCTTGTGTTTTATCTGTGATGTATGCACATACTCTTCCTATACTATTTTACACTAGGTTAGTGCTTATTGGCCATGAATAAAAGGATCAAGGTTGAAATAGGAATGCAAGTTGATAGAGAAGATATGATCTTTATATATATAAATCCTTTTGGATTCTCTTTCCTCTTGACTAGGTTTCCTCCCTTATTTTTAAAAATATAGATCCTTTTCTAGAAAGGAAAACATTGAAAAGAATCTGCAGCTATGAGCTCAGCTTGTTTCTTTTTCAGTTGACATTCAAGGAGAGAGAAAAGTTAGCGTGATTTTTTAAATTTAAAAGATGTTGTATGATTTTAATACTAATTTTTTTCCCATGTGGTGTTTCCTGAATATACAGTTTAGAAGTTTCATATTCCCATATTTGAATGCAGTAAGAATCTATTTAGGAGAAGGAACTGGCAATCCATTCCAGTATTCTTGCCTGGAGATTCCTATCGACAGAGGAGCCTGGTGGGCTGCTGTCCACGGGGTCGCACAGAGTCAGGCATGACTGAAGCGACTTAGCAGCAGCAACAGCAGCAGCAAGAATCTATTTAACTATTTTTATTTTGTAAGCTTATCCCATAGATCCTGTGTATATTTGGAAATCCTGTGTGTTTCTTAGGGCTCCCCTGGTGGCTCAGATTTTAAAGAATCTGCCTACAATGCAGGAGACTCAGGTTCAATCCCTGGGTCAGGAAGATCCCCTGGAGAAGGGAATGGCTACCCACTCCAGTATTCTTGCCTGAAGAATTCTATGGACAGAGGAGCCTGGTGGGCTATTGTCCATGGGATCTCAAGGAGTAGGACACAACTGAATATTTTTTGTATAGAAATCTATTACAATGTTAAAGAGCAGTTATATTATCATTACAAATTAAGAGATTTGTTTCACTGAGGTTAGGGATATTAGTGTTTGCCAGAAGCCTGTATTTGAGGCTAATTTTGTATGGTTCACATTCCAAACTCAAAAATAACATTAGCTTTTGTGAAAAAAAATGACATTTAAAGAGAAAGTCAGGTTCATTCTTTTGAACTGAATTAAAGGTTTGTCACTTATGGCATTCTCCTTTAATATGTATAATTCTGACTCACTAAGAACCCCCAAATCTTGTTAGAACATTATCAAGTGAATTGAAGAGACCATAATATGGGTAGCGTGCTGTGCTGGTTATTGTGCAAAGTTAAGCAAATCTAGCTTCTACTAGAAATGAATAATTAGAAAAAGGTAAAGGAGCACTTAAGCATAAAGATTTCTTGGTGAGTCATAGCACTTATGGAAAATGCATACGTTTGTAGACATTTTAGTAAAGCAAATGTGTGTCAAACACTATACCTTGCTTTTAATTCTTTTGGAATATGTCTCTAAAATATATTATAAACTGCCTACTTCTTCAAATATCTACTCCCATCATTTAGTCTAAGCAAATATCTTTTCTCTCCTGAACTGTCTACCATGGACACTTCCAAACTGATTCTGTATTTCTTCTTGTCTCCCATCATCATATTTTGCATATATGTAGTGCCCTGAGTGAGCTTCTAAAAATGCAGCACTCCCTGCTATAGCTCTACAATGTGTATGAAATACATTTAGAATAAATCCAAAAGCATCTATTTGGATTTCTATTTCATGTATAACCCAGTCCCTGTGTGACTCTCCAGCCTCATCGTGTTCCAGCTTCCCTTTCACTTTAGTCATATATCCTTTTTCAGACCAAAGGGTCTGGCTGAGCTTCTGCTTTGGGATCTTTTCCTGTCCTCTTCTGCTTGGAATTTGCCCCTCTCCTATCTATTGCTTGTTCATGACTCAGGTCTTTCCTAAAATGTCTTTCCCAAAGAAGTCTTCCATGAATCTTCATCTATGCCCCCAATATAATCTGTCATTCTACTTTATGTCTATCACAATTTTAATTAAACATTTATCTCTATGATTATTTGTTCAATTTATAACCCCCCTCCTTATGTAGGCTTTCAGCTCTATAAAGGAAATATAAAGAAAGGCATGTATATTTTATTCATTATTTATCTGAAGTGTTTAGTACAGTGCCTGGCATCTAATAAACCCTTAATAAAAAATTTTTGAAAGAAGCTAAGTTGCCATCTAGTCCAGGCTATGGTTTTTCCAGTGGTCATATATGGATGTGAGAGTTGCACTGTGAAGAAAGCTGAGTGCTGAAGAATTGATGCTTTTGAACTGTGGTCTTGGAGAAGACTCTTGAGAGTCCCTTGGACTGCAAGGAGAGCCAACCAGTCCATTCTGAAGGAGATCAGCCCTGGATGTTCTTTGGAAGGAATGATGCTGAAGCTGAAACTCCAGTACTTTGGCCACCTCATGCAAAGAGTTGACTCATTGGAAAAGACTCTGGTGCTGAGAGGGATTGGGGGCAGAAGGAGAAGGGGACAACAGAGGATGAGATGGCAGGATGGCATCACTGACTCGATGGACGCGAGTCTGAGTGAACTCCGGGAGTTGGTGATGGACAGGGATGCCTGGCGTGCTGCGATTCATGGGGTCACAAAGAGTCGGACACGACTGAGTGACTGAACCGAACTGAACTGACTGAAGTTGAAAATAACCTAATAGGAAAAGTTACTAGCTTCATTTGAATAATTTCTTATTCATTGATCACCTACCACCTGAAGTCTATAAAACCTAGTACTGTAGAGATTTACTAAAGGATTTTTACCTTTGGAAAATGGATACTACATATTAGTACCCAAAACCAATTCAAGTATTTATTGAATGTATATATGAGTAGAGGAGAAGCAGAGCTAATCCAGAAACTTATTTGACATTGGTGAATTTGAGCCTTAATTTACAAATTGGAGGAAAAGAGTTGTGAGAGGGAATAGACTGAACATTGTTGTTTCCTGTGTTATACCATGCATAGTATTATGAAGCACAAATTATGAGTAAGTTTATACTTGGCAATGGACTGAATGTATCTATCTAAAATTCATATGTTGGAGCCTTGTGGTCTAATGTGGTGGTATTTGGAGATGGGGCCTTTGGGAGATGATTAGGTCTAGATGAAGTCATCAGATTAGGGTCCTCATGATGGGATTGCTATTAAAAGAAGAGACTCCAGAGAGCTTGCTCTCTCACCCTTTTGCACACACACACACACACACACACACACACACACACACACNGAAATGTCATCAATAACAAGTGGAAACAAATGATTTATCCAATGTCACAGCTCATTGTATGTTCGGTTTATGCAACAGCAGTTAATGATAAAAACACCCCAAATGGGTGCAGCTTGTGTTTTATCTGTGATGTATGCACATACTCTTCCTATACTATTTTACACTAGGTTAGTGCTTATTGGCCATGAATAAAAGGATCAAGGTTGAAATAGGAATGCAAGTTGATAGAGAAGATATGATCTTTATATATATAAATCCTTTTGGATTCTCTTTCCTCTTGACTAGGTTTCCTCCCTTATTTTTAAAAATATAGATCCTTTTCTAGAAAGGAAAACATTGAAAAGAATCTGCAGCTATGAGCTCAGCTTGTTTCTTTTTCAGTTGACATTCAAGGAGAGAGAAAAGTTAGCGTGATTTTTTAAATTTAAAAGATGTTGTATGATTTTAATACTAATTTTTTTCCCATGTGGTGTTTCCTGAATATACAGTTTAGAAGTTTCATATTCCCATATTTGAATGCAGTAAGAATCTATTTAGGAGAAGGAACTGGCAATCCATTCCAGTATTCTTGCCTGGAGATTCCTATCGACAGAGGAGCCTGGTGGGCTGCTGTCCACGGGGTCGCACAGAGTCAGGCATGACTGAAGCGACTTAGCAGCAGCAACAGCAGCAGCAAGAATCTATTTAACTATTTTTATTTTGTAAGCTTATCCCATAGATCCTGTGTATATTTGGAAATCCTGTGTGTTTCTTAGGGCTCCCCTGGTGGCTCAGATTTTAAAGAATCTGCCTACAATGCAGGAGACTCAGGTTCAATCCCTGGGTCAGGAAGATCCCCTGGAGAAGGGAATGGCTACCCACTCCAGTATTCTTGCCTGAAGAATTCTATGGACAGAGGAGCCTGGTGGGCTATTGTCCATGGGATCTCAAGGAGTAGGACACAACTGAATATTTTTTGTATAGAAATCTATTACAATGTTAAAGAGCAGTTATATTATCATTGCAAATTAAGAGATTTGTTTCACTGAGGTTAGGGATATTAGTGTTTGCCAGAAGCCTGTATTTGAGGCTAATTTTGTATGGTTCACATTCCAAACTCAAAAATAACATTAGCTTTTGTGAAAAAAAATGACATTTAAAGAGAAAGTCAGGTTCATTCTTTTGAACTGAATTAAAGGTTTGTCACTTATGGCATTCTCCTTTAATATGTATAATTCTGACTCACTAAGAACCCCCAAATCTTGTTAGAACATTATCAAGTGAATTGAAGAGACCATAATATGGGTAGCGTGCTGTGCTGGTTATTGTGCAAAGTTAAGCAAATCTAGCTTCTACTAGAAATGAATAATTAGAAAAAGGTAAAGGAGCACTTAAGCATAAAGATTTCTTGGTGAGTCATAGCACTTATGGAAAATGCATACGTTTGTAGACATTTTAGTAAAGCAAATGTGTGTCAAACACTATACCTTGCTTTTAATTCTTTTGGAATATGTCTCTAAAATATATTATAAACTGCCTACTTCTTCAAATATCTACTCCCATCATTTAGTCTAAGCAAATATCTTTTCTCTCCTGAACTGTCTACCATGGACACTTCCAAACTGATTCTGTATTTCTTCTTGTCTCCCATCATCATATTTTGCATATATGTAGTGCCCTGAGTGAGCTTCTAAAAATGCAGCACTCCCTGCTATAGCTCTACAATGTGTATGAAATACATTTAGAATAAATCCAAAAGCATCTATTTGGATTTCTATTTCATGTATAACCCAGTCCCTGTGTGACTCTCCAGCCTCATCGTGTTCCAGCTTCCCTTTCACTTTAGTCATATATCCTTTTTCAGACCAAAGGGTCTGGCTGAGCTTCTGCTTTGGGATCTTTTCCTGTCCTCTTCTGCTTGGAATTTGCCCCTCTCCTATCTATTGCTTGTTCATGACTCAGGTCTTTCCTAAAATGTCTTTCCCAAAGAAGTCTTCCATGAATCTTCATCTATGCCCCCAATATAATCTGTCATTCTACTTTATGTCTATCACAATTTTAATTAAACATTTATCTCTATGATTATTTGTTCAATTTATAACCCCCCTCCTTATGTAGGCTTTCAGCTCTATAAAGGAAATATAAAGAAAGGCATGTATATTTTATTCATTATTTATCTGAAGTGTTTAGTACAGTGCCTGGCATCTAATAAACCCTTAATAAAAAATTTTTGAAAGAAGCTAAGTTGCCATCTAGTCCAGGCTATGGTTTTTCCAGTGGTCATATATGGATGTGAGAGTTGCACTGTGAAGAAAGCTGAGTGCTGAAGAATTGATGCTTTTGAACTGTGGTCTTGGAGAAGACTCTTGAGAGTCCCTTGGACTGCAAGGAGAGCCAACCAGTCCATTCTGAAGGAGATCAGCCCTGGATGTTCTTTGGAAGGAATGATGCTGAAGCTGAAACTCCAGTACTTTGGCCACCTCATGCAAAGAGTTGACTCATTGGAAAAGACTCTGGTGCTGAGAGGGATTGGGGGCAGAAGGAGAAGGGGACAACAGAGGATGAGATGGCAGGATGGCATCACTGACTCGATGGACGCGAGTCTGAGTGAACTCCGGGAGTTGGTGATGGACAGGGATGCCTGGCGTGCTGCGATTCATGGGGTCACAAAGAGTCGGACACGACTGAGTGACTGAACCGAACTGAACTGACTGAAGTTGAAAATAACCTAATAGGAAAAGTTACTAGCTTCATTTGAATAATTTCTTATTCATTGATCACCTACCACCTGAAGTCTATAAAACCTAGTACTGTAGAGATTTACTAAAGGATTTTTACCTTTGGAAAATGGATACTACATATTAGTACCCAAAACCAATTCAAGTATTTATTGAATGTATATATGAGTAGAGGAGAAGCAGAGCTAATCCAGAAACTTATTTGACATTGGTGAATTTGAGCCTTAATTTACAAATTGGAGGAAAAGAGTTGTGAGAGGGAATAGACTGAACATTGTTGTTTCCTGTGTTATACCATGCATAGTATTATGAAGCACAAATTATGAGTAAGTTTATACTTGGCAATGGACTGAATGTATCTATCTAAAATTCATATGTTGGAGCCTTGTGGTCTAATGTGGTGGTATTTGGAGATGGGGCCTTTGGGAGATGATTAGGTCTAGATGAAGTCATCAGATTAGGGTCCTCATGATGGGATTGCTATTAAAAGAAGAGACTCCAGAGAGCTTGCTCTCTCACCCTTTTGCACACACACACACACACACACACACACACACACACACACACGCACAGAGGGAGGGCCTTGTGAACACACACCAAGAAAGTAGATGTCTGCAAGCCAAGAAGAGAACTCTCATTAGAATTCAACCATGCTGGCACCCTAGTCTCACATTTCCAGCCTTTGGAACTGTGAGAAAATACATTTCTGTTGCTTAAGAATGGTCTAAGTATTTTGGTATGAGTCCAAACTGGCTAAGACATATTTCTTACCTGAGGTCTGCTTTTCCTGATTTGAACATTTCTTAATTTAAAAAATCTAAAACTAAAATACAGCTGAGAGGCTATAAAAATGAGAGTGGTTACTTATCAGCAGTGTACCTTGGTCGAATTGAGCAACAATGGCACAATCATAGGATGATGGAATAGAAACCTCTTAGATATTTTATTTGCTGTATATTGAAAATGGTTGATACTAATAATTATGATGTAATCTTAGACTCTATCAATAGTTGATAGACTCTATCAATTCTATCAATGATATTTGAAGTCAGAGAGATCATAAATCTTTTTTTTGTTTGTTTGCTTTTTGGACTGGTTAACCTTCAACTAGAATTATGACTTTGTTCTGGGGACCATATTAATAATCCAGAGCACTGATTTGTATCAGAATTTATTGGGAGAAAATTAAAAATTTAAATTTCCAAGTCTACCCCAGAATTACTGGATCATATGGTAGGGGTAGGGCCTATGTGGGTAGGGCCTAGAATTTGTTTTTAACAAAACAAACTCTAAGCCCCAGGGAAACATTGAACCATAGCATATTCAAGAACACCTAGGGTGGTAAAATTATGTCTTAGCAGGAAGATTTGAAGGATTTGGAGATCTTTAGTCTGGAAAGGATAAACCGCTATGTTTGTTCAAAATTTGAAATTTTGTCAGAAAGAAGAATAATATGACTCATCGCTGTCACTCAGAGGGCAAAATTTGGATCAATGTATAGAAAATTCAGGTAGTATGGTTTAGCCTCAACATGAACCTTTACTAATTTATAGTGTTGTTCAAATAATAAATTGCACTGGTAATTACTGCGGTCTCTCTAATTGGAGATATTTAAGTTAAAGCTGGGTAACATAAGGGAAAGATGTGAAAACCTTCCCAATACATTCTTCCCTCCCAAAGGGGAAGATAGTAGAATAGATATCAGAGTTTGCGGTCATTTGAATGACAATATATTAAAAAAAATATCTCCTTTGTACTGTGTATCTACCTTATACGACATAATTAAACTCATGCATGTTCTACTTTTCTTGGCTCTAGAAATTTCTACAGTTAATTATTCCTTTGTCTCAAGGGTTTGAAGGTGACTGATCAAATGAAGGTATCTTGTGGGAAGGTAACAGCATAAGCAAATTTCAATTTCCAAATTCAATGGAAATTGCTGAGGGAATATAATACAGAAAAATTTGTGAAACTAAAGAATGGAAATGGATGAATTAAGAACATGAGCTCTGTCCAGCCAGTGAAGGTCTGCCAAAATGGGATTCCAACCTTCTAGAGGATGGAGAGTTGGATTAGGACACTGAACACCTCAGAGAAAGCAGTATCATATGTGAAAGGGGATTTGATAAAGCACTCATAGCTAAATCTCTAGGCCTCATTTACTTGCTTAGAGCAGTTTATGATCCTTGCTTTATTCATACTCAGTGATTAGGTAACCCTTTTTCTTTTGCGTGTCTCAAACTCTAATCAAACTCTAACCTCTGATTAAAGTTTTTTTTTCTAATTCTATTACATTTCACAGTGCATAGCTGGTGATGGAATTAGGTGATACCCTTTTAAACTAGATTAGGAATTACTGGTGTCCTCACCTGCAACAGGATATTTGTGGAATAGCATCCAAATCTGGGTTTCCCAGATATCATTCATTGAACCTGTCATATATTACAGGAGTTTGAGATTGGGTAGCAATCTCAAAATCACAAATTGCAGAGATTTGTGATAACTGTCTCTTTCTTGTAGTTGGGCAACTTTTCATAATGACAGCATGGCAGAGAAAATGGCACCTTTCTTTCCAGGTGCAAAGAGACACCTGAATCCGAAGAATATGTACGAAATTGCATACATATGTAGAAGTTGCAAAATCAGAGCAAAGAGCTTCTATTCTTTGCTCTCATCTCTCTACTGGCCATTCAGGCTGCCCACGTATAATCTTTGTCCTTTAAAATCATGGTTGTTGTTCTGTTGCTAAGTCATGTCCAACTCTTTGTGATCCCATGGACTGCAGCACACCAGGCTTCCCTGTCCTTCACTATTTCCTGAAGTTTGTGCAAACTCATTTAAAGTCATACTTTAGCTTTAATTTAGGTTCTTATTTCACCCAAATAAGGATGTTTGGAGGATGAGAGGAAAAATAAAGGGAAAATATGATTATATCCCTGTGTCATCTTGGGCGTGGCTCTGAGGACTTCTCTTGTACAATAAAATGATTTAGTGATTTGTTTATTTATGACTGATTTCTTGTCTTATTTTAACATATTGTTGTTCAGTCACTCAGTTGTGTCTGCCTTTTTACGACTCCATGGACTGCAACATGCCAGACTTCCCTGTCCTTCACCATCTCTCAGAGCTTGCTCAAATCATGTTCATCGAGTCAGTGAAGTCATCCAATCATCTCGTCTTTTGTTGTCCCCTTCTCCTCCTGCCTTCAATCTTTCCCAGCATCAGAGTCTTTTCTAATGAGTCAGCTCTTCACATCAGATGGCCAAAGTACTGAAGCTTCAGCTTCAGCCGACAGTCCTTCCAATGAATATCTGGGATTGATTTCCTTTAGAATCGACTGGTTTGACTTCCTTGCAGTCTAAGGGACTCTCAAGAGTCTTCTCCAATACCACAGTTCAAAAGCATCAATTCTTTGGTGCTTAGCTTTCTTTTTGGTTCAAATCTCACATCCATACATGACTACTGTAAAAACCATAGCTTTGACTAGATGGAACTTTGTTGGCAAAGTAATGTCTCTGCTTTTTATTTTAATATGCTGTTTAAGTTGGTCATAGCTTTTCTTCCAAGGAGTGAGCATCTTTTAATTTCACGGCCTAGTCACCATCTGCAGTGTTTTTGGATTCCAAGAAAATAAAATCTCTCACTGTTTCCATTGTTTTTCCATCTATTTGGCATGAAGTGATGGGACTGGAGATGCCATGATCTTAGTTATTTGAATGTTGAGTTTTAAGCTAGCTATTTCACTCTCCTCTTTCACTTTTATCAAAAGGCTCTTTAGTTCCTCTTTGTTTTCTGCCATAAGGGTGGTGTCATCTGCGTATCTGAGATTATTTATATTTCTCCCTGCAATCTTGATTCCAGCTTATGTTTCATGCAGCCTGGCATTTTTCATGATGTACTGTGTATATAAGTTAGACAATAAATACAATTATATATGCTGCTGCTGCTGCTGCTAAGTCGCTTCAGTTGTATCCGACTCTATGCGACCCCATAGACGGCAGCCCACCAGGCTCCCCCGTCCCTGGGATTCTCCAGGCAAGAACACTGGAGTGGGTTGCCATTTCCTTCTCATGTACTATATATATATACAATATACAATAATATATAGACAATATACAGCCTTGACGTACTCTTTTCCCAATTTTAAACCAGTCCGTTGTTCAATGTTTGGTTATAATTTTTGCTTCTTGACCTGCATGCAGGTTTCTCAGGAAGCAGGGAAGGTGGTCTGGTATTCCCTCTTGAAGAATTTTCCGCAGTTTGCTGTGATCCACACAATCAAAGGCTTTAGTGTAGTCAATGAAGCAGAAGTAGAAGAAGATGGCTTTAATTTATAATGAGGTAAATTACAAGAATAATACAACAAAAACTAAAAATTGGGACAAGATGAAATATAAGTCAAATACAATAGTGATTCACAATCCTGGTCAAAACCAGAATCATCTTTTGTTTTCTTTTCATTACATATGGCTAAGCCCTGCCCCAGATCATTTACTAGATTCTTCGGAATCTGAGCCAGGGTCATGTGTAGTTTTAAAAGGTAAATTTGATGCATAGCCAGAATTAAGAACAGATTTATTAAGTCAGATATTCAGCTAGGTAGTTCTAGCTCAGGGTCTCTCATGCAGCCAGGAAATCAGCAAAATCTAATTCTATGATGGCTTGCTCGCATGGCTATCGGCAGAAGGCCTTAGCTCCCTGTCAAATGAGCCTCACCATAGACTGTCTGGGTTTTCTTATAACATGGTAGCTGGCTCCCTCTGACAAGTGATATAAGAGAAGAAGAAAGCAGGAGCCACCGTGTCTTTTGTTACCTAGCTTTGCAAGTGACAGTCTGCTGGTAAAACACTCTGCTGGTAACCTTGATGCAGTGTGAGAGGATACTATACAAGGCTGTGAATATATGGAGGCAGAAGTAATTGGGTGGTTACCATTTTGCAAGGTGGTTGCTGACTTGCGGATGGTTACCATCTTGCAGGGTGGTTACCACATCTACTGTGACTCATAACAGCTCTTAATCCATAAATCAGAGAACAATTATTGGGATTTTGCTAGCTATCAAGAATGTTTATTCCTACTATCTACTAATGGAATTGAGAAATAGCTACAGAGTGAGTCTGTAGATATACTGGACTGAATTAGATGTAGACTTGAGCCAAAACTCCATTTATCACATGACTATCATGAGCCTCTTTTCTGATTAGGGGATTGCAGTGTCCCCTCACCCCCGCCCCCCACAAATTGATTTTAGCTCAGTTTAGTTCAGCTCAGTTGCTCAGTCGTGTCTGACTCTTTGCGACTCCATGGACTGCAGCACGCCAGGTCTCCCTGTCCATCACCAACTCCCGGAGTTTACGCAAACTCATTTCCGTTGAGTCGGTGATGCCATCCAACCTTCTCATCCTCTGTCGTCTCCTTCTCCTCCTGCCTTCAATCTTTCCCAGCATCAGGGTCTTTTCATATGAGTCAGTTCTTCACTTCAGGTGGCCAAAGTATTGGAGTTTCAGCTTCAGCATCAGTCCTTCCAATGAATATTCAGGACTGATTTCCTTTAGGATGAACTCAGAGCCCACATTAAAAATCTTCAAGAGGTCTGAGTGTTTCTCTTTGCTCAGTATATGGTCACTATAGTAAATGGCTCCAGGTATTTTGAGGAAAACTGGGAGGTGATACATTGTAGGTTCTTCCATATCAGTACCTGGCCTTCTAAGTGATAGGTTTTAGTTTTCTATTAGGCTGACTCAGTTAAGCCTCTCTTCACCATACTTAGAGGTTTTTATTATACAGAAAAAATAAGACTGTTTATTTTAGTTATAAGATCCCTGTGGCACCCCACTCCAGTACTCTTGCCTGGAAAATCCCATGGACGGAGGAGCCTGGTGGGCTGCAGTCCATGGGGTCGCTAAGAGTCGGGCACAACTGAGCGACTTTACTTTCACTTTTCACTTTAATGCATTGGAGAAGGAAATGGTAACCCACTCCAGTATTCTTGCCTGGAGAATCCCAGGGACGGGGGAGCCTGGTGGGCTGTCGTCTATGGGGTCGCACAGAGTCGGACACTACTGAAGCGACTTAGCAGCAGCAGCAGCAGTGGTTAATTAGTTATTATCAAAGTTCATTCTATCGTCCCTCTAGCTCTCATACCTATAATGGTATCTGTATTCTCCTTGCCTCTTGTAGTTAATTCTCTGCCACCCCTCAGATTTTATCATGTACACTGAAATTAAGGAACCAATTTTATTGGCAATGTGTTCCACCTTCCCCCCTGCCTTCAGAGGACAGTTATGACAATGTTTTCTGAGGATATCGGTGCTCCTTTGACAATTGATTTAATGTTTTTGTAAAGGTAGTGTGGTTTGGCCTGGGAGAAATTAGAGGTAGTCATATGTGATCTATTCCTTCCAACTTAAAAAAATTTTTTTTCATTCCTTCTTTCATCTAGCAAGATGAAATCTAGTAAGCAACCCAAATTATTTTAGGTCACCATTGTATTTAGATATCAGATAAGTAACTGATGACAGGCTGGCATTTGACTCAGATCTGGATGTGGCATGGGCAGTATTGCCTTCCCTTTGCAAGTTAGCAGACTCAAGTGAGATCAGTACCAGTTCTTAATGCAAGATGAATCCTGTTGACTCACTAGGCTGATAGGATTTGGGGGGTGCTGTATATCAATGATATTTCAACCGAATTGTCACCTTTCTCAATTGTTACCAAAATTTTGAGGTTCTATTCTTTTTAAAGCAAGCTTATATGTTAACATAAATACAAGGCTTTGTTGTAATTTAGCAACTAAAGAATCTTATTTAGATTTTTAGTTAATCAATCCTGTGACAATAGGAATGAGAGACTTTTTTTAAGGCAGTCGGAGAAACTCTTTGTTTTCTTCTTATGGCTTAAATAAAGCCTTTATGTTAGACTCTGCTATTTTTCTTCTTAAAAGTTTTCCATGTAGTTATGAGCAACTGATCTACCTGACCCTCCTTGTATTCTTATGCTCATCATACACTGTTTTCAGAAACTGCCGCTTATTTTATAATAGTTGTACCTTTGATAAGTTCTTCATTCCAAGTGACCATAGGTGGTAACTGAAGTATCTGTTTTATTGCTGAAGATCATGATTTACCAATACTGAACTCTTTTTGGCAGGCAGGTTCTTACTTCTTTTAAGCAAACTTAGATGTTTATCTTTGAATGTTTTAGCTACAATTATTTCTGATGGCAAACTTTATTAGTCAAGGATCAGTTGCTGATATCAGAAACCACTTTAGCTATGCTAAGCAAAAATAAATACAAGGTATTAGGTACTTACAAATGTTGAAATTCTGGAAGGATTAGAAGCTAGACTAAGCCTCCAGGGAGACTCCCAGAATGATGTTGCAGAACAGTTCTGCCACTTTAATTTAGTTCAAATCAAGAAGCTGAGACACCAAGTTTATTGCCAGAACTGCAGACTGCAGAGCCACATTATAGCTACTAGATCTGACCCAGAAAAATTTGTTGTCTTTTGTATTAAGCCTCTGTCTCACTTAAGTAAGCACTGAATTCAGGTATCATGCATCTAATTGGTAACACTTCATTTGTATCTGATATTCTAGGTTTGAGGGAATGCAGAAAATGAGAGCTCTCCAGCCTTTATAATACAAAATTTATTTCTTAGAAATTCATGATAAGATATCAAATTTGTACCTTTGATAAGTTCTTCATTCCAAGTGACCATAGGTGGTAACTGAAGTATCTGTTTTATTGCTGAAGATCATGATTTACCAATACTGAACTCTTTTTGGCAGGCAGGTTCTTACTTCTTTTAAGCAAACTTAGATGTTTATCTTTGAATGTTTTAGCTACAATTATTTTGTTGTTACCAGTAAAGATCATCTTATGTCTTCTGAATGCACTGTACTGTCTAGAGTAGACTTTCATTTTGTGTTCTCCTTATTCATGGTCTTCTTTGCAGAAAATGATTGTTATGCACATGGATTTTATATCCAATTGCTCTGTTAACATGTGATGTGTTTTTAGATTTTTGTACCTAGTGTACTCATCGTATTGCAACTCTTATGTAGCTTCCAACAGTGAACAGTTGAACAAGAATTTGAGTTGTTATTTCACAGATTCTTGTAACAAATTGTACAATTTTTGTGGCTTCTCCATTTTTAAACCTATATTAGTATTCTGAAGATAATAAAAGATCAGAAAAATATAGTGAATAAGAAAAATGCATTATGATTTGAAGCCTCACAGAAATGTAATGATATATTCAAAGTATCCTTAGTTTGATATTTGTCTCTGGTCAGTCACAACTTCCTAATTCTTGCTTGGTCTCATAAAGTTTGTCTTGTTTATTATTAATGTATGTGAAAGAATAAACAGTGCCAGGATTCCGAGATACTTAGGTAAGTAATAATGAAAGTTCATTGATTGTAAATGCTGACTCCAGTAGTGGCCTACATATTGACAAAGCTGTATGGATGTGAAGGAAAAAGTAGTTCTAAAAGTGTTGACATTTCATACAAGGTTAGGACTGGAGGGGATCTTACAGATCATCTAGTTTAACCTTCTCATTTCATACCTGGAGAGACTGAGAAACAGAGCTGAAGTAAATTGTCCAGAGTCATAAAGTTGGTTAATTTTCAGGCCCCAAATGCAAATCAGTCTGCTTTGAAGTTCAGTCCAGTCCAGGACTTTAGCTACTATAAAATACCTTTTCCTTTTAATATTCTTAGTATTCATTAGCTAGCTACTCTTGATCCATGTTTCTTTCAAAGGAAATTGAAATGCTTAAATTAATTTCAGTCTTAAAATCCAGTCATGTAGAGAAATATTACTGATTTTTTTCTGTTTTTTAAAGGAAGATTTTGAAGATGGCTTGTAAATGTTGTTTGAAGAATAGTTTGTTCTCCAGTAGCGATATATCAATGTTTTCTTTTCTAAAGAATTTTTTCTTTATTGCCCAATAGTTGATTTTTGTATTCAGTGGAGTGGAGCAGTGGTGGCATCCAGTGATTAATTAGTTTAAAAAGTGTTAGTTCCCCAAGGATAGCCTGTTAGATTCTTTCCAGGTCATTAAAAAAAAGAAATCTATTGCTCAAGTTTACAGGTGGTGGCACACTGAATTTAGATTCATCATAAGGCACACAATGAGATTTACTTGTGTAAATCTCATTACTAATCCTCTGTTATGATAATCTTGAGCAATAATCTAAGTTTCCATTTGACAACAGAGATACGAGCACTTGCCTCTTTGATTCTATATTACATTAAATATTCTTTGCACTTTCTTTTTAGATTCTTGTTATAGCCTGCACCATTTGGTCAAAAAATGGTTTGGCTTAATGTCCCTGGGGAATTAATTTCTTTGTGAATCCTAAATAATTGTGTTAAATTAATTGAGTGAAATCTGAAAATGGTTGGCATTAGTCCTCAGTAGGACTGTAGACATCATTAGATCAAGTCACCATTCAATTTAATCCCAGAAGTTCTCAACAATTTTTGTATTGGATTAAATTATAAAGTATACATTGTCCTTTAAAATATTATTATGTTGTTTTCATCCTTGAAAATTACTACTTGATCTTGGTACTAAAATTGTAGATTAAACACATCCAGTGAAGCTAAGAGATTCTTGGCAGAATCTTGATGGAAAGATAGAAACATTTATGGAAATGTAGCCAGAGCCTGGGGTAAATGTATTATCTGATACATTTCATAACAGTTTTGGCCTTTTCTAGGTTTTAGAGCCATTAAATCCTGAGGGAAAAATTTTACTTGCCTCAATATAGGAGGAGCAAGTGTTTGGCCTCATTATTAAGATACACTATTATAGGTACTATCTTCCAGGGTATGGTAGTTGAAACAACACATTTTCCTTAAGTACCTGCCATATGCCTAATGTTGTGCAGGGTGCTCCAGGGAACCAAGAGAAGCAGAAATGGGCAAGGCCATGGTGGCCTGCCAGGATAAATTAACACTGGATCTTCTTAATTTAACCTCTTATTAACCATTTTTTCCTTGGCAATAGGAAGAGCTACTTTGAAGGCTGAACTGTAAGATAAACTCGAAACAATTGTGAATGCTAATGTTCTGGTTCTCAAAGAGCTCAGAAAGTGACTACCAGTGAAAGCAAAATGAGGCCTTTATCATATTTTCCTTTTTTTAACTACCTAAAAGAAAGCTCATGAGTAGAATGTCACTTTTAATCCTTTACTGTGTCTATTATGGATTTATTGAGCTTCTTTAATTACAATCTTGAATGTGTCAAGTAAATAGATTAAAGATTGGCAGTATTAATTTTTAAATGTTTTACTGTTTCTAAATGTTTGAGAACTTTTTTCCTTCTCCTCCTTGGAAAATAAAGGCAATGGCTCAGTGTTTTAATTTGGCTTTATTTTTCCATTTTAACTCTGGTTATTTATTGTAAATATAGTATAAATTAATTTAATAAAAATCTACTTTTGTACTAAAAAATGAACTGAAAGTCTGTTGGTGATCTTGATAGTTAATGCTTGCATTTCCAGGTTGAGAAAGTTTACAAAACTTATCTAAAAATTATGATTTTTTCCTCTCATTACTCAGAGTCATAATTATCACCATAGGCTATTTGAAAAATCATCAATCAGGATTCAGCTCTGTGCTGAGAACTTAAACTGCTTATTTACTGACTTGTATATTAATACTGCCTTTTTCACCCAGAAGAAAACTGTCTTATGCCATAGAAACTAGTAATGAATTGACTACCCTACAACCCTACCCTACATAATGAAGTAAAATATTTTATTAGTTAACTCCTCCATCATTTCTCCTCCCTGTCTTTCAGTGGGCAGTTTTCACCAGGAGGTAGAGCAAATTATTCCAATATTTGGCAGGTATTCGGTTCTCAGGTAAAGGCTGTTGCTATCCTTTCCTCCTATTCCTCACAGCCTCACTCAGAGAATTTCAGTTAGAACTACTAAATGACCAAAACCATTAAAATATGCAGAACAATGATGTTTTTTGTTTGTTTAGTTTTTTTTCCCCCTTAGGATAGCAAAGGCATGCAAACAAACAATTCTAGAAACTTCAAAGTTTATTCTGGCTCCTGAGTCCCTGAGGCAGCATGACAGATATTCATCTGCGTGTGACTAAAGTTTGCTCTCTTACAGTGGTACCTAGGGGCCTGGCAGGCTCCACTTCGTGGGATCTCAAGGAGCTGTACACAACTGAGCAACTGAGCACGCACTGCTGCTGCTAAGTCACTTCAGTCGTGTCCGACTCTGTGTGACCCCATAGACGGCAGCCCACCAGGCTCCCCCATCCCTGGGGTTCTCCAGGCAAGAACACTGGAGTGGGTTGCCATTTCCTTCTCCAATGCATGAAAGAGAAAAGTGAAAGTGAAGTCGCTCAGTCTGTCCGACTGTTAGCGACCCCATGGACTGCAGCCCACCAGGCTACTCTGTCCACTGGATTTTCCAGGCAAGAGTACTGGGGTGGGGTGCCATTGCCTTCCCCGGAGCACGCACAGTGCCAGGTTAAATGATAAAGAGGCTGCTTCTGAGTCCAAGAAGCTGCTTTTGTGACAGCTGGTGCATGATATTGTCTTTCGACCATTGTCAAGGGGGTCTGGGAATTTCTGTTGCTGACTTCATATCTAATCC
Source organism: Oreotragus oreotragus (assembly GCA_006410675.1). Classification (NCBI taxonomy): domain Eukaryota; kingdom Metazoa; phylum Chordata; class Mammalia; order Artiodactyla; family Bovidae; genus Oreotragus; species Oreotragus oreotragus. The sequence continues at coordinate 94,509 of SJYX01013852.1, read as the reverse complement.
TTTGAAAAGATATAATGTTCTCTGAGAAGTTAATTGATAAACATGGTAAAATTTGGTGAATTGGTTGCTTGGCAAATGGATCTTTAGGTAAATTGCCACAGAAAATTTGTTTCAGGTTATTTAATTTTTGTATTTTTTTAAATATAAATTTATTTGTTTTAATTGGAGGCTGATTACTTTACAATATTGTATTGGTTTTGCCATACATCAAAATGAATCCGCCATGGGTGCATACTAATATAGAGTCAGCATCACCGATGCAATGAACCTGAATTTGGGCAAACTCTAGGAAATGGTGAGGGACAGGAGACCTGGCATGCTGCAGTCCATGGGATTGCAAAGAGCCCAGCCTGGGAGACTGAGCAACAGCAATAACAACATAGAGTTGGACTAAGCCACAAGGTTTGCTAACTTCTTGCCCTAATATCACAATAAACTTGTCTTTAGGGTTCCATCCGTCACACTCTCCTATCAGTTCACTCTGTGTCTTACAGCCAGAGTAAGATTTATGAAAACATCAATCAGATGTGCTGTTCTTCTCCTTTAAACCTCGTAGTAACTCCTCTTTGGACCTGCTCAGATCACTAGGCACCTGCTCCCACACTTCTCATGCCCCAGTCACTTCACTTCTCCCCAGGCTCTCCTTTCTTAGAGCTTGAACACATGTTTTAGCAATGTGCTCAGAAATCTCCCCACCTTTTGCTCTGGTTAAGCCCTTTTAATTGTCATCATCTCAGGTGAAATGTCACTTTTCCTGGGAAGTCTTTTCTAACTCCTATTCTAGGTTAAGTCTCCTGATGAGATGTTCTTTTTTGCACTTTTCATTTTGCTTTTGCATCAGTTCAGTTCAGTTCAGTTCAGTTGTTCAGTCGTGTCCGACTCTTTGCGACCCCATGAACTGCAGCACGCCAGGCCTCCCTGTCCATCACCAACTCCTAGAGTCCTCCCAAACCCATGTCCATCGAGTCAGTGATGCCATCCAACCATCTCATCCTCTGTCATCCCCTTCTCCCCTGCCCTCAATCTTTCCCAGCATCAGGGTTTTTTCAAATGAGTCAGCTCTTCGCATCAGGTGGCCAAAGTATTGGAGTTTCACCTTCAGCATCAGTCTTTCCAATGAACACCCAGGACTGATCTCCTTTAGGATGGACTGGTTGGATCTCCTTGCAGTCCAAGGTACTCTCAAGAGTCTTTTCCAACACCACAGTTCAAAAGCGTCAATTCTTTGGCACTCAGCTTTCTTTATAGTTCAACTCTCACATCCATACATGACCACTGGAAAAACCATAACCTTGACTAGATGGACCTTTGCTGGCAAAGTAATGTCTCTGCTTTTTAATATGCTGTCTAGGTTGGTCATAACTTTCCTTCCAAGGAGTAAGTGTCTTTTAATTTCATGGCTGCAACCACCATCTGCAGTGATTTGGGAGCCCAGAAAAATAAAGTCAGCTACTGTTTCCACTGTTTCCCCATCTATTTGCCATGAAGTGATGGGACCGGATGCCATGATCTTACTTTTCTATTATAATAAAATTATTTGAATAATTGCTCTGTCTTCCCCACTAAAATGCAAGCTTCAGGAGGATAGGTATTAACAGCTATCTGTTTCAGTACTGTCCAGTGGTATATCTTCAGTAATAGAAACATTCTCTAATATTCTGCATTATTCAGTATGGTAGCCATGAATGACATGTGGCTATTGAGCCCTTGTAGTGTAGTTAGCATGACTGAAGACTTGACATTTTAGCTTTGTTTCATTCTAATCTATTAAAATTAAAATTTAGGTAGTTATGTATGGTTAGTAAATTTGAACAGTATAGATCCCATTCACCACTGTATTTCAAGTTGCTAACATAACACCTGACATAGTAGGTATTCAGATAATATTTGTTAAATTAACAATTTACTGGGGTTTGTATTGTTAATCTTATTTTTGGATAATAAAATTGAAGGACAGAGAGAATCTGACTGTCATTCACAAATACATACATACATACATTAATTCACACTTTATCTAATGCCTGCTTCCAGTGAGATTTGATTCTGTGGTTTGATAACTATCTTATTCACCAAGACTCTGTTTAATTATAAGTTCCTGTGTGTAATTATCTATTATTTGATTTATGTTTTTATTTTTTATTTTTATTTATTTATTTTTAAAATAGAAATTTATTTATTTTAATTGAAAGCTAATTACTTTACACCATTGTATTGATTTTGCCATATATCAACATGAATCCGCCACGGGTGTATACATGTTCCCCATCCTGAACCCCCCT
>SJYX01013852.1:24646-73614 GCA_006410675.1 Oreotragus oreotragus | reverse complement strand
GTTTTATGAAGACCTACAAGACCTTGTAGAACTAACACCCAAAAAAGATGTCCTTTTCATTATAGGGGACTGGAATGCTAAAGTAGGAAGTCAAGAAACACCTGGAGTAACAGGCAAATTTGGGCTTGGAATGCGGAATGAAGCAGGGCAAAGACTAATAGAGTTTTGCCAAGAAAATGCACTGGTCATAGCAAACACCCTCTTCCAGCAACACAAGAGAAGACTCTACACATGGACATCACCAGATGGTCAACACCGAAATCAGATTGATTATATTCTTTGCAGCCAAAGATGGAGAAGCTCTATACAGTCAACAAAAACAAGACCAGGAGCTGACTGTGGCTCAGATCATGAACTCCTTATTTCCAAATTCAGGCTTAAATTGAAGAAAGTAGGGAAAACCACTAGACCATTCAGGTATGATCTAAATCAAATCCCTTATGATTATACAGTGGAAGTGAGAAATAGATTTAAGGGCCTAGATCTGATAGAGTTCCTGATGAACTATGGAATGAGGTTCATGACATTGTACAGGAGACAGGGATCAAAACCATCCCCATGGAAAAGAAATGCAAAAAAGCAAAATGGCTGTCTGGAGAAGCCTTACAAATAGGTACTCAGCAAATGTTTAAATAATTGAGTGACTTTTGTTAATTGAATAAATGAAGGACTGAATGAAAATTTTTCTGTGATTATCTGGCACAAGGTGGTCATTCTTAGACCTACTCATTACCTAATGTCTATGCACTGAAAGATGGCAGCTATTTAATAGGATCAGTGCAGTTCAGCTCAGTTGCTCAGCTGTGTCCGACTCTGCAACTCCATGGACTGCAGCACGTCAGGCCTTCCTGTATATCACCAACTCCTGGAGTTGACTCATTCTCACGTCCATTAGGTCAGTGATTCCATCCAACCATCTCATCCTCTGTTGTCCCCTTCTCCTCCCCCCTTCAATCTTTCCCAGCATCAGGGTCTTTTCCAGTAAGTCAGTTCTTTGCATCTGGCAGCCAAAGTATTGGAGTTTCAGCCTCAGCATCAGTCCTTCCAATGAATATTCAGGACTGATTTCCTTTATGATGGATTGGTTGGATCTCCTTGCAGTCCAAGGGACTCTCAAGAGTCTTCTCCAACACCACAGTTCAAAAGCATCAGTTCTTCAGCACTCAGCTTCTTGATAGTCCAACTCTCACATCCTTATGTGACTACTGGAAAAACCATGGCTTTGACTAGATGGGCCTTTCTTGGCAAAATAATGTCTCTGCCTTTTAATATGCTGTCTAGGGTAGTCATAACTTTTTTTTCAAGGAGCAAACGTCTTTTAATTTCATGGCTGCAGTCACCATCTGCAGTGATTTTGGAGCCCAAGAAAATAAAGTTTGCCACTGCTTCCATTGTTTCCCCATCTGTGCCATGAAGTGATGGGACCAGATGCCATGATGTTCGTTTTCTGAATGTTGAGCTTTAAGACAACTTTTTTCACTCTCCTCTTTCTCTTTCATCAAGAGACTCTTTAGTGCTTCTTCACTTTCTGCCATAAGGGTGGTGTCATCTGCATATCTGAGGTTATTGATATTTCTCCCGGCAGTCTTGATTCCAGCTTGTGCTTCATCCGGCCCAGCATTTCTCATGATGTACTCTGCATATAAGTTAAATAAGCAGGGTATTTAATAGGATAATAGGTAACCTAAGGTTATTAGAGGGACTGATTTTAAAAGAAGTAGTAGCTGCTAGGTTCCTAAGCCTGAGAAAAATTTATTTATGTTGCAAAGTTGCCTGGCATTATTTCCTTTTAGAATCACTTTCAGAAACTGAACTTTTATCAACTCTTTTACCAAGGAACCAAACTTCCACCTACAGTATATCTAGTAATAGATACTCAGGCATGAGGTAAGGAAGAAGTGGATGGGTAAAGTTGGCATGGTGAGACACAGCTCCAGATATTAAAACTGGACCTTGTAAAGACCTTGGGACACAAAATAATTTAGGAGGTGAGTTAGTAGTTATGGGATGTAAACATAGCAGAATCAATAGTAAGCTGACTTAATACTGAGTTCCTATTTCAACTTTCGATAACTCCTCTCTAATTTGGAATAGGTAAGTTGATAAGGTGAAGTCGCTCAGTCGTGTCTGACTCTTTGCAACCCCATGGACTGTAGCCTACCAGGCTCTTCCATACATGGGATTTTCCAGGCAAGAATACTGGAGTGGGTTGCCATTTCCTGCTCCAGAGGATCTTCCTGACTGAGGAATCTAACCCAGGTCTCTCACATTGTAGATGGACGCTTTACTGTCTCAGCCACCAGGGAAGTAATTTGGAATATTGGAATTTGGAATAGACTGAGACTTAAATACTGAATTGGAGCTACCTCTGCCAGTGGCATTAGAGAGACTTCAACTGTGGCAATGGATTTTCTACCAGGCATACACTATTCAATTACACAGAAGATAGTATTCCACCTTCTTGGAAGCATTCTGAGGTGCCCAGGGAGGATGGGCTATTTTCCTCCTGAAGTGCACAGAAGGAAGGCCAGGACCGAAGGGCTACACAGATTGGGTGAAACATACAGTTAACAGAGATGAAAATCTGAGGTTGACAAGATACTTCAGTCAACCTGTTTCAGAGCCACAGAGAAAATGCTTCCTTGGATGCTTTCCAGGTTCCTTTATGACCTCTTAGTCCTTGGACCTGACCAGATTTCTTGCCCACCCACCTAGTTTGACTTACTTTCTCATACTTCTGTAGTATGCCTTGTGTTCCAACCACCTGGTTAGAAGCTCTTCTTGCCAGTAAATGATAAATGGATTCTGTAAGTTGGAGAAGATAATTATGGTAAGGAAAGAGACTTATTCTCAGGTTTTGAATAAATTCAAGCCTGTGGGAAAGTTGGAAGAAAAAAACAACAAACACCCTTGAAACTTTCATCTGGACTCACTAATTATTAATATTTTGCCATATTTGCTATTTATGTTTACTTATATGTATGTGCTGCTGCTGCTGCTGTCACTTCAGTCGTGTCCAACTCTGTGTGACCCCATAGATGGCAGCCCACCAGGCTCCCCCATCCCTGGGATTCTCCAGGCAAGAATACTGGAGTGGGTTGCCATTTCCTTCTCCAATTATATGTATGTGCATATATATATATATATATATATATATAAACAATTTGAAAGTCACTTGTAGATTTTCCATCCCTAAATGCTATAGGCTTTGTCTTGTGAACATACATTCTCCTATCTGATCATGGTACTATTATTATGTTGAAGAAGTTTTATATTGATGCAATAAAATTATCTAATATATAGTCTATTCAAATTTCCCAGTTGCCTCAGTAATGTCCTTTATAGATGATTTTTATAGTGATTTTTTAAATATCCAATTTTGTGACGCATTTAACAATAAGATTTATAAGGTACCTTGGGAAAATGTGTAGGGTGTTTTTCAATTTTCTCAAAAAAATAATTGTTCCATCTTTCCCCTGATGGGAAAGCACAATTATCATTCAAGAATATGTCAGCAAGTTTGGATACATAGTAATGGCTTTTACTTAACAGAGTTAGAATGAATTTTCACCTTTATTTAAAAGTGAGTCTTTGCTTATTGGATGCTAGCTTTCATGTTTAAATTGCATTTGTACTTGATCTTTTGGCCAAAGCAGCAAGAGACCAGTTAAAAAAATCTACTCCTCTTAATTTAAAGGTGGTGATTAAAGAAGATTCAGAGCTTTGAAACTGTTGTGAGTATTCTACTTAAGAAAATAAACACTAATTGAAAGGATTAATCAAAAGCTCATCATCCTGAAGGGCACTTGGATGATTCACAAGTGTGCAGCTTAGGTAGACAAGGTGCTCTTATGAGGACCTTATCATTATAAGTACTGGGATTTTTAAGCTGTGTATTAGATGAGTCCTATAGTGAGTGACTGATGATGATGAGAACATATATCTGCCATTAACTTCATTCATAACTTTGTATATAGTTTATAGAAATAACTCACACTTAATCAGTAACAGAAACTTTACTTATATATTTCCTTCAAGAAAGTCTTTCCTTTGCTAATCTGCAGTCTATGTACATTTAATTTTATCACATAATCTCTACAAATATTTGGGCAAATATTTAATCATTTCCAATAAAGGGGTGCTCTTTAAAAATACGTGAATAATCAAGCATTGTCCTCTTTATTACACTCACATAGGAGTTTTACCTTCTTTAGTAGAGATACCTTCGGGGGTTAAAGCATTACTCCAGGGTGCTCACAAAAAGCCAGAGGTGAAAAATGCATCTGAGGGCTTTTTTTCTGATAATTCTAGATGATTCAATTTCCTAAAGAGTAAAATGAAAGTGAAAGTCGCTCAGCTGTCTGAGTGCTTGCAACCCAGGCGAGAATAGTGAAGTGTAGCCTTTCCCTTCTCCCGGGGATCTTCCCATCCCAGGGAGCAAACCTAGGTCTCCCACATTGTAGGCAGATTCTTTACCAGCTAAGCCACAAGGGAAACCCCCTAAAGAGTAAAATTTCCTGTAAATGTAATTTTCCCTTTATCAGATTATAAATCAATAATTGTTGGCTCTAATGAGGAATTGGTGATAAAGGAATTCTAACACCTGTTTTCTGATGAGAAGATCACTGTTGGGTTGATAGTAGGAAGCTTATTTCTGAGATTACTCCTACCAATGGAATTTTGTTAGCTAGTATCTGCGCATGTGTAAAACCAGGTAAAGTGAGCAAGGCTGGAATGCATTTGAGTGTTATAGTCCAAAAACTATGATTTAGATATTTAAAATTATTATAAAAAATTCATAATTAATGTGCATATAGATGTTGCAAAATTATCAGGAAGAATTCAGTTTTCTTCACTGAATGCTAATCATTCATTTTTAATGCTTCCATGTTGCCTTCTGTTTTGGCACTCACATTTCCCTTTTCTCTATTATCATATTGCATTCAATATGAGGATGAAATTTTGTTACTTTTGTCAAATTTGAAAATTTTTTGATCATTAAAAGTCCCTATAGACAAAGATATGGTTTCTCCATCAGTCATGTACAGATGTGAGAGCTGGACCATAAAGAAGGCTGAGTGCTGAAAAACTGATGCATTCGAACTGCAGTGTTGAAGAAGACTCTTGAGAGTCCCTTGGACTGCAAGGAAATCAAACCAGTTAATCCTAAAGGAAATCAACCTTGAATATTCATTGGAAGGACTGATGCTGAAGCTGAAGCTCCGGTACTTTGGCCACGTGATGCCAAGAGCCAACTCACTGGAAAAGACTCTGATGCGGGGAAAGAGTGAAGATAGGAGGAGAAGGGGATGGCAGAAGATAAGATGGTTGGATGGCATCACTGACTCAATGGACATGAGTTTGAGCAAATTCTGGCAGATGGTGAAGGACAGGGAAGCCTGGATTGCTGCAGTCCATGGAATCACAAAGAGTTGGACATAACTGAGTGACTAAACAACAACAAATACTTTTTAAAAGGTATTGTTCCCCTCAGTTCCTTAATAGGAAAGGAGTCCAGAGTGGGGATTCATCTTCAAATCTCATTATGGTAAACTTTAATAAAATTCTTTCATCTTGTCAAATTCTTCTTTCTTTTTGGCCATACCACATGGCTTATGGCATTTTAGTTTCCCAACCAGGGATTGAATTTTGCCCTCCACAGTGACAGCGTAGAGTCCTAAACACTGGATCGCTAGGAAATTCCCTCATTTTATCACATTCTTTATATTTGATCCTAGCCAAAAGGCTGGGAAGTGATTCAAATTCTTTTTAATGATTTAAGCTGGATATATAACTTTTTGACATTTTTTATCTTGTAGAAATATATCTCATAAGGTTTTCTGACCAATAACCATTATTTCCAGTTTTCTTATCTATCTGTAGGGAGGTGTAAACCTTCTAAATCTCTGCTGCTAGTGTTCGTTCTTTGCTCGCTCGTTACCATGTCTCCCAATGAGCACACTCTATAGAAGATGGATTTATCAGAGGATATATCACTGACTCTTTCTCATATAATTGTCTTCAGAAATCCAAATAGGACACCAAAGTTATTTAAGTAGAGCTTTAGGAAGCACTTCCAAGATGGCCATGACATTATTATCAACTCATCTATTAAGTTGAACTACATGAAGCTGCTGTTTTGTGCATAAAAAATACTTTATTATCCAATTGGCACACTGAAAGGAGAAACTATTAATAATTAAGATAGGTATAGCCAATACTATCCAAGCAAAGGAAAATGTATGGTCACCCAGTAATAACAGCACCTACTCTGCAGAGTTCTTGTGAGATTTCAATGACAAAATGTGTGTAAAATACTCAGCTGTTATGTGGGAAACATTAAATAAGTGATATCTGTTTATATTGTTATTTTTCATACTTTCTACTTTGGCCAACAAAGCAATGAAATCATAATGACTTGCTTATTCTCTCTCTTTTTCTTTTTTTCTTAGCTAATGCTACATCTAGCAATGAAAGGAAAAAAAAAAAAGCTTTATTTATTTATTTCTACTATAGTTATTCTCCCCCCATATAAGAGAAAATTGTTTTAAAATAACAAAGGTATACCAGACACCCTATCCTGTATCCTCCACACACCCACCTCCAAATCTTGATAGTGATTTCCACCAGAAGCTACTTATACTGAGTAGACTATGTCATAGCTCTTAGGCTTCTTGGGGCAGAAAAAATTAATAGCTAATTTATTAGATTACTGATTTCTTGAAATCAGTGGTTTTTCTATTATTTATTCCTTATGCTTAGTACCTAGCACATAGTAAGAACTATTAATAGCATTGTCAATATATATTATACAATATAAATGAATATTTGTTCAATTAATGAAAGTATGAATAAATGCATCTTGGCAGCTAAAAATCAACATTATGGGTCATTAGCCTCTAGTGTTACTCTGTATCCAGTACTCTGTTATGATAAGGAACTTTCCTAAGCTCCAGGGAGAATGTATAAGATCGTAGGATCAAGGAAATCATGGATTTCTTAGCTGCAGTTGGTGCCAAGTCTGGAACTGTTGGCTACTTAGATTAGTTTCCTGATGTAATTGATTATAAAAGAAAAAAATACATAAAAATAATCTGCTAATTATCTCAATAAGACTTCCTACTGCATATCCAACAAATTTGAAACATGGAAGTGTCTTGTGCAGCTTTAAGTGCTGAATGTTATATCAAACTTATTTATTAGTATTCAGCATCTTTGTTCAAATATTATTGAGAATTGCATACTTGTTTTAAATGTGAGAATTTGTTCTGCAAATTTGTTGCATATTTGTTTTACATGTGAGAATGTGAGTAATCATATTTACCACTTCCATAGTATAGAGTTCTAAAGGCCTCATGTTAACTCAGTCATCCTGGCACTTACTGTCACTTTAGAGCTGGTCTTGGGACACCATGTAGGTGTGTTTGTCTTTTCCTATCATCCTTCTTGTCATGTGAGTACAGGTTAATTAAAATGAATTTTGCAGATGGCCTGGGCTTCCCTTTTGGCTCAGCTGGTAAAGAATCTGCCTGCAACGAGGGAGACCTGGGTTGGGAAGATCCCCTGGAGAAGGGAAAGGCTACCCACTCCAGTATTCTGGCCTGGNTTTTCCTATCATCCTTCTTGTCATGTGAGTACAGGTTAATTAAAATGAATTTTGCAGATGGCCTGGGCTTCCCTTTTGGCTCAGCTGGTAAAGAATCTGCCTGCAACGAGGGAGACCTGGGTTGGGAAGATCCCCTGGAGAAGGGAAAGGCTACCCACTCCAGTATTCTGGCCTGGAGAATTCCATAGACTGTATAGTCCATGGGGTCACAGAGAGTTGGGCATGACTGAGCAACTATCACTTTCACTTTCTATTAATAAGATTAATAATTTGAAAATCAGGAAAATTATATGTTGCATCATTTGCAACTTTTTCCTCCTTCAGGGATTGCTTGTTGTTTTAGTTGCATGGCTGTTCAGACCTGGGGACCCTTTCTTCACTCCAGCAAATCTGATTTCTTCCCCATGGATAAACCACCTATCACATATGAGGGTCTAAGTTGCTACCCTTGAAACGCGCAGGCTGATAAAAGCCTACGCCTTTGTGCTGGTTGGGTGTCCAAGCAGAGTGCTCAGAAATGCATGGGTGAGCACCCACAGCACTTGGATCACGGAACTACATGACAGGGAGGCCTCGCCCATTCCTGAGCTCTAGCTGAATCAGAGACTAGTGTGATATTGGTAACTGCCTCCCGGAGCCAAAGAAACAAGAAAGGCTCTTTGTGCTCACAGGCCTTTCTTTCTTTCCCTCACTTGCATATGTAAAACCATTTATCCATCTTAGTAGTTCTTAGAGGAAAGAGAGACTAGAAATTCGCATTTTAAAATTTATCAAATGATGATGTATATTAACATAATAAAATTTTCTCCAGCTTCAGATTCTTAGGCTAAGGAACTGAGTTAACAAAATCAATTAAAATCAATAAATTTATATTTAAAAATGTCTATTACTTAAAAATTATGACATTCATGTATAAACTATGAAAATGGTGTAGCATAGGAAAACATAAATAGTCAAAATGTCATAAGCACATCTAAGGGAAGGGTTACATGAGATGAATGTAAACCAATAGTACTACGGAACTGATAAAATTTAGCAGCACTTAAGGTCAGTTAGCAAACCTGTGCTCAGTAAAAGCAATTCTCTTCTGAGAGGATGGGTGGGTATCATACATGGCTGATTGAGATTTGTGCATTTCTTTCTGGTATGAACCATCTTTTCCAAGTGCTGAGGAATTTAGTGCTGTCTTCATACAGTTGGCATAATATGCTGCACTCATTTTACACTGAAAAAGTTTTACTTAGGCAGAAACAGGAATAGTATTACATATCACCGAATTAATCATCCACAGGTAGTTTGTACTGGTAAAGACAGTTTAGTGTACAAGCCACCAGAGTTGTAGAAAAGCCAATACTGCATATTGGATACTGTTATTAATCTCTCTGTTTGACTTAGGGACCAAAACAAAGAAATACCTCTAAGGCTGTGTAGGTTCTAATTCCTGCGTCAGCTTCCTGCATTCTTTGACACTATAGCCATTTCCTCACCATTTCATTTTCCACATGTATAAGATTAGGGAGCAATACTGGATAATTGCAAAGCAAATATAAATATTGTATTCATGGTAAATCATCTTTTAGAAATGTGTGAACAAGATTAATACTAATTTAAACATTTGATCAATAAAAAATGATGGATGCTGTTTTCTATTGTTTTGTTCATTGTTACAAGTAAAGGGCAATTACATGCCAATAGTAGAAAAAAATATGACTTGCGTTAGACATATTACTGGTTTAAGCAGTGAGATTTCTTATTAAGGAAAGATACTAGAATGCTTTATGAAGTTTATGAACTTGTAATTTGCTCCTGTAATTAGATGAGACTCTGTCAGACCCATCCTTCTACAATGTCATAATTGAGGGGCTTCTGCCTACAATAGAGTATTCAATCAGATATACATGTACTTAATGCACTAACTATTTTAAAGATTGGCTGTGGCTTATGTAAAATAAGAACAATCGTTAGAACATTTTAAACGCTTTCTGCCACAAATTGCTTTTGCAATTTTCATTTCACTTTTAACTATAAAGTTAAGGCATCTTTAGTTATTTTTATTTTAAATTGCTCCTGCTGTTGTTCTCCTCCCAGGAAGTAGCCACTATTCTTTTTCCTTTCCACTGGCCATTGTAATCTTTCTTACTTGAATAAAAACAAAGTGATTTATTTTTTAAAAAGAGTTTTTAAACCCTCCCTTGCAGTTGTGTGGAAAATGCCTTACTATTATCAAATTGAAAAGGGGATAATGTGGTGCAGTGATAAGTGTGTTTTATCAATGAGTGTTTTCCTTGGTGTTCTCGTTTTCCAGAAATTCTTTCTGCTTCATCCTTTTAACATCTGTGGCTGCAAAAGGTAATTCTGAAAACAAAGTAGCTGTAGAAAGGCAGGTGATTGATCAAGGCAAAAATTAAAATTGGGTACCAGTGGCATAATTTCTTACTTTTTAGGCCCACAGGAGTCCTGATACAAATTAATTGTTTCTGTGATTCTTAGACCTTCATCAATCAGATGTAAATTATACCATGCATGATTGGCTGCCTTTCCATTCTCAGGTTCCCTATAGAGAGCTTTGGCTGCCAACTGCTACAGAGGCGCAGGGGAGCAGCAGCTGCCCATGGCCGCTTTGGGATAACAAACAGAGCAATGGAAGGGACTTGTAACCACAAAGGCGTGCCTGAGGATGCGGCCTGTACCTCTCCAGAGCAATTTTTGTTTAGAGCACCAGAGACATTTTTTCAAGCCAGGTATAATGTTACCAGACCTTGTGTGTGGCCAAGGTTTGATCTTTAAACATGGTTTCAGATCAATTTAAGAGGAATGCTAGAGCACCTAGCAGACAGCAGGATTGAACATGAAATTAATCTCAAGATTGATTAGGGAAAAACAAATATATAATGCTCTCAAAAACAGGTTTCCTAAGATACTTTATACACCTTTAGAGGCAGCAGTAATAATAATAGCTGAAACTTAATTAAAGGAACATAAAACACCTCAGCAAGGAGACCTTGTGACCACATTTGTAGCTGAGGACTGAATTTAGCCTCAAGAAATATGAGATTTACTTTTCATCTCATAGCAACTTACCATTTCAAAAACTCATATTAAAGAGGTGCTTAGAAGCCGCAGAGTTGCCTTACTCCATATGTAAAGAAAGAAGGGTTTGAAAATGTTGAAGGGCACCTTTTCAAAGAAACATCACAATTAAAATTTTAAACATACATTGGAAAATGAGAAAATTGGAATGACCTGGATACATGAAATGTAGATTTTTCTTCTTAAAGCATTCATTCAGATCCTCTTGGACCTGTCTTCACTGTAAATTATTTGTGTTTTGAATTATACTCACACACACACACACACATACATATCTGACAAATGCTATTTGAAGAGGCGAGTGAATTGACTCTCAGGGGCCCTTGGAATCAAGAACTAAGATTGCACGGATTCAAATCTTGGCTGGGCCCATGTATGACTTTGACAAATTACTTAGTCTCTTCAGTCTTTGGTTTCTTTACCTATACAATGGACATAATAGCAATTTATATTTCAGTAGATTGTGCAGAATAAATGAAGTGATTTATTTCTATCTGTGCCTCATGCTTAGTAAATGTTATTGATAAATGCATGTTAATTATTATATTTTATATATATTTTATATATATCATCTCTAACTCATTTAAACCATTAAAAAAGTGAAATTTTCCTTTTTAAGAAATCAATTCTTAGTTGAAATGTGAATATCTTCTTAGATAGGAATACCTTGTAGGTTTCTAGGAACACATATAACTTTAAAATACAATTTCTGTTTCTGAGCTTGCAGTTTCTGTTTCTGTAGCTTATATCCACTTCCTATCAAGGAATTCTTCTCTGATCATATTTTCAACTCTCATTTGTGGTTAATAATGTTTATTTCACAACGTTTGAGAATTATAGAAATAAATATTTGAATGAGATGACATCTGAAATGCTGAGCAGAATTTGGCTCACAGTAGGTTCCAAATAAATATTAGTCTTTTAGATACACACTTGCCTTCTGTATAGGAAAGGGAATCAATGTTTAATGTTACAAACAAAAAACCCTAGTTTTTTTTTTTTTTTTTTTTTACCATCCCATTGAAGCTTGAAATATTCCTATAAAACTACATGAGAATTTTTTCTTAAACTTTTCTCTTTTTTACCCATAATAATTCTCTCCCAAGCATTTTGGGGCCACTACTTGAAGATACTTGAGTGGTGATATCCACTACAGTCTCTTACTGGGACCTTACAATGTGTCAGTAGAGATAACTGGACTCTGAGAAAGACAGTAGAATATGTAACATGCCTCCTGTGTGCTTGGGAAATCTTGCTATTATTGGCTAGTTGTTGGGAAGCAAGCACCTATGTTGCGAAATCTCACTTGGCAAGGAATTACATGCGTCTTCATGGGGCTAATGGCAGCCTCCAACCTAGAGCCAACAAGAAAATGAAACTCTCAGTCCTACAACTGAAGGAAACTGAATGTTGCCCCAAACCATATGATCAGGGAAGCAGATTCTTCCCCAGACCAGTTTCCAGAGGAGAACACAGACTTGGCCAAGTCTTATGAGACCAAACAGAGGATCCAGTTAAACCATTCCCAGACTTTATACCCACTGAAATTGAGAGATAATAAATGTGCTTTTTAAAAAAGTCACTAATTTTGTGGTAATTTTCCACATAGCAATAGATAACCAATACAATTTTTTTTTAAATTTAATCTTAAGGCAGAGTCTGCTTCAAAGGAAAGTGGCTTTTAGTTTAGCATCAAGGAATTATTAGATTGAAAATTTCCAAGGTGTACCAGGCACAAACATATCTGTAGAAAGTACCATGGACTGTAGCCCTCCAGGCTTCTCTGTCCATGGAATTCTCCAGGCAAGAATACTGGAGCGGGTGGCCATTTCCTTCTGCAGGGGATCTTCCCAACCCAGGGATTAAACCTGGGTCTCCAGAATTGCAGGCAGATTCTTTACCAATTGAGCCACTAGGGAAGTATCTATACCTAAAAAGATGAATTTGAATCCTCATTCTGTCACTAAATTATTTGTTTAGATATATAGAGTCTCTCTGAGACCCAATTTCATTGGCCATAAACTGGTAAAAATACCACTTTTTTTTTTTTAAATTATTCTAAGGATTTCCTGAGTTAGCCAACAAAAAATGTTTAGCATAGTACAAAATAACAGATGCTCAGTAAATAACTGTTTTTTGTTAATAGTATCTTGGGANCCTCATTCTGTCACTAAATTATTTGTTTAGATATATAGAGTCTCTGTGAGACCCAATTTCATTGGCCATAAACTGGTAAAAATACCACTTTTTTTTTTTTTTAATTATTCTAAGGATTTCCTGAGTTAGCCAACAAAAAATGTTTAGCATAGTACAAAATAACAGATGCTCAGTAAATAACTGTTTTTTGTTAATAGTATCTTGGGACTACCTTGTATTCTTAGGTTATGCAGAATGCCAATACATGTAGGGAATCAAGAAGTAGGTGTGAAAATGGTAACCATTGAATACATTCTTATAATTTTTTGATCATGAAGAATTTTTGCTTTATAATGAAGAGATTTGATCCATTGATGTTTAACATACTGGCACCATGTAATCGTTCTAGAGATTGGTTGTATTTAAATATGAAAAGCATCGTATTGTTAAGGAAAGTTTGCTGTGTGAAAATCAAAATCATGATGGAAAAAAAGACAAAGATGGTTAATACCTGTTTACAATATTCATCAAAAACTTAACATTCTTTTTGAAAGACTCATCTGTTCTTTCCCTTCTATACCAGACACTGCTTCAGATCAACTTTTACAAGAACTTTTGACTTTTCTTTATTTCGTTCGCAAATAATGCAGCATAACTTTATATTCTACGTTTGAGACGCCAGGGGATTTGGTTTTCACTTATCTCTGAAATAAGCATTTTAAAAGTGTTTAAATGGCCTTTTCTTTGCATTCTAATGTAACTAGTTAAAGGTCCTTTCTTTTAAGAAATAAGGTAAAATATGTTAATAGTAATAATTAGCTGCTGAGTTGTGTTCTACTCTTTGTGACCCCATGGACTGTAGCCCGCCAGGCTTCTCTGTCCATGGAATTCTCCAGACAAACATCCAGGGCATCTTCCCAGTCTAGAGATCAAACCTGGGCCCCTTCATTGTAGTCACATTCTTTACCTTTTTCTCTACCAGGCTGCCAATAAAATATCTAGTCAGTTACTTTTTTCATTTACCCATCAATATTGTTGAATATCTACCTCCTGCTACATAAAATCCCAAAATCTAGGTATATGGTCATAAAATACTCAGAACCATAACTTGTACCAGTGTCTTAGAATTTAAGCACTTTGAATTTAGCAGTAGTACATGCAAGATGAAATGCCTTTGATTGGCTTGCAGAAAGCACTAAGATGAGACATTCAGAGATGCAAGAAGCATCTCTGGATGTTGGTTTCATTTACTAATTTTCCTGAAAATCAAAGCTATGTGTGTTAGCCGCTCAGTCGTGCCCAACTCTTTGCGACCCTATGGACTGAAGTCCACCAGGCTCCCCTGCCCATGAGATTTTTTCTAGGCAAGGATACTAGTGTGGGTTGCCATTTACTTCTCCAGGGGATCTTCCCAACCCAGGGATCAAACCTTTATTGATATTTCTCCTGGCAATCTTGATTCCAGCTTGTGTTTCTTCCAGTCCAGCGTTTCTCATTATGGTACTATTTAAATAAATATGTATACAAATACTTAATTGACAGTAACAACTAGATTTTATTAATTAAGATTTTGCAGTAAAAATTCTTTGTT
Source organism: Oreotragus oreotragus (assembly GCA_006410675.1). Classification (NCBI taxonomy): domain Eukaryota; kingdom Metazoa; phylum Chordata; class Mammalia; order Artiodactyla; family Bovidae; genus Oreotragus; species Oreotragus oreotragus. The sequence continues at coordinate 59,191 of SJYX01013852.1, read as the reverse complement.
CTTCCTCATTTCCAGATAAATATTAGCCACCCATGCAAGGTGTCATGATAATCAGTCTTTAAGTTCTGCATGTTTTTGGTCTTTAGGCATATGAACCCATTTAATTTTGAGTTAGGGTTACAAGAAAGGTAAAACTACATACCCATAAAATGTACATTTACTGCATATTGGTATGTAAGTATATGTGAGTAGAAACAGAGATGCATCACACATATTTCTACAGAGTAGATGGCCAGAGGGGTAACTGGATTCAAAGAGCACTGAAGAACATGTGGTAGATTGTATATTCTGAAAATTATTCATTGCCCTTTCCTACTGGCCCCTTCCTGCTAGAGAATTTACTTTTCTATCCCATTGATGTTAGGCTTAGTTTGGGGCTTCCCTGGTAAACACCTCAGATAGTAAAAAATCTGCCTGCAATGTGGGAGATGTGGGTTCAGTCCCTGTGTTGGAAAGATCCTCTGGAAGAGGGCATGGAAACCCACACCAGTATTCTTGCCTAGGGAATCCCCATGGACAGAGGAGCCTGGTGGGCTACAGTCGCCTGTTTGCAAAGAGTCAAACCCGATCAAACCCGACTAAGCACAGCATGTCACAGCATAGCAACAACTTAGTTTTGGATTTGCTTTGGTAAATGTAATGTGTTGAAAATGATGTGAATCACCTGCTTCCTAACTAAAGCTTTAATAGCCATTGTGCAATTCTGTATTACCCTTTTCCTTCTATGTGTTTCAGTTAGCAGTTATTCTTTCAAAGCAAGCCTTTCTATGAAGAGGTTATTAAGCAGAGCTGTAGCCAACCCACAAATGATAAATAATGTGAGCAAAAGTAAGATTTTGTTGTTTGAAGTTATTGAAATTTGAGGTTTTATTTTTTGGTTACTTTAGCCTAACTTAGTCTAAGCTAAAGTTTCCAGACAACTACAATAGTTGAAACTGAATAGTTTCTGTGGTCCAAGAATGATATCTGTTAATTTCATACTTGTTTCACATGAACTTCACAATAATTGCATGGTGTAGAAATGATCACATTCCAATTCACAACTGGGGAAACTGCAGCTCATCAAATTAGCTCAGGTTTAACTAATAAGATATATGGGATATGAATAGGAGCATAAGTCTGGCTAATTTCTGAGTTTCACCCACAAAGTCCTGTCTCATGGACCGTTAGAATTAAATATCATATGGTGCAATGTGTTCATTTTACGAAAAAGTCATCTCAGATCCTCAGTTGTTATATAGATATAAAGCTGAAACTTAAAACATTAATCTCTATGAGCTAGAAATCAGACTTATAGTATCACAGTTTAGTTCTCCTTTGTGGGTGTTACACACATATGTAAAATTGTACTTTGTAAATATGGAAAATAGAGTACATATGTCTTTTTGATATTAGAATAATAAACCTTTAGATTAAGAATTAATTTGTAACATTATTTTTACCAGTATGATAGTACAGTACCTAATAAATAATGAAAAAATTTTGTTATTATTTTTTATGTTATAAATATAGAGCAATTTTGATTTATATTTTGTGGACTCTTGATTATGATATAGTGTCACCTACTCTGATTTTCCTTTTACTTGGGAGTATAAAAAATAAATAGGATTATTCCATTTCTTAAGCAGACTTGAAATTTGATCTTTTATTTCTTGCTTACTTTGTCATTAAAATAGGACATTCTATTTTCATCCAATTAAAAATATAATTCTACCATATTTAGAAAAATAGTTTAGCTTTATTAAATGAAATATATAATTGCAATTTTTCTATTATAAATATGTACTTAAAAACAAAAGTTAAAAAATTCCATTTATAAAATCCTGCATTAGCAAACCATGTAAATATATAAATGTGCCATAAAGCCTATTAATAGGCATTTTGTTTACATATTTTTATCTCAATTATCTATGCCCATAGGACTCATTCAATCAATTTTTCACTAAGTAGTTTTGAAAATATAATTACTCTTATGGGTAGGCCTATGAACAGCAGTGTCATTTATACTATAGTTCACTAATTGCACTTTGAAGCCATTATAATGAATTATACCCTTACATTCTTCAAGAAGATCAGTTAATGCTAATCATTTGTATCACATATATCACTTAGAAGAGATCTATCCATAAAAGTCTTTCATTTACAACCTCATTTCTTTTTAATTCTCTTGTAATGCAAGTTATAGGTGTAAATACATACAGCATGTGTTTCCTTGACTTGTGAGCCTACGGACTTTCATTCTAAGTATTGAAATCTAGATATAACTAATATTTTATCTTAGGAACAAAATTATTTACATTGAGATGTTATATAATAATTATTCTTACATAAGTAAGTCATTGCTACATATAGTGACCTATATTTGGATCAGATTTTAAAAGCTTAAATAAAATCTCATTTCTGCTAATTTTTTTTATTATCCTTTTCAGTGTTCCCATATCATATTTTTACATTTCTTTCTGTTTTTAACAAAGCTGATATTTAATGTGTCTCAGTTGAAAATAAGTGACAAGAATTTTTTTTGTTTTTAAACATACATATGATGGGAATATTTTACAGATGATGAACATATATACTAGACAATAAGCATGTCATTTTATCATAAAATAATGATAAAATCATTTGTAGACCTAGTATCAAAAGAAGATGACATAAATACATTGATTGACTAAACTGTTAAAAAACCTCTTTTAAAATATAATTTTTTTCCCTAAAATGTACTTATAAGTGATATTTCTGTAACTATTATAGAAATTAAGCAAGATTTTTATGGGAATAATTTTTGTAATTGTCACATGTATTATAATGAAAAAGTAAGTATACTTTGAACATTGTAGATGCTGATTCATTATGAAGTATTAGTTTTTTATTCAAAACAATTTTTAGAAATAATATATTTTCCTCTTCAATCTTCAAAAAAATTTATATTGTTTGTTGTCATGATAATTTGAATTTATGACTTCATCTTATAAAATCAGGAGTATAAGAGAAAACAAATGGCTTTGGTGAGACTTTATGAGCTAGAGTAAAGCTGACAATAACATTTGGCTGATACTGTGTAAAGTTCAGATACCATACAAGATTTTATTTAGTCCTCACCCGAATAATGCTATTGTTCCCATTTTATAAATAATGAAACTGAGGCTCAGAGAAGTAACTTGCTTATTATTACACAGTTGTAAGAGATAGCACTGGGCTTTAAAACCATTAGTCCTATTCCAGGATTGTAATCTCTGTGCTGTAGTGAATTTTGGTACATGCTTGAATATTGAGATGTAGCTATAGCAGATACAAAGCCTACTCATAATATTCCATTTTTCTGTACAGAGTTTTACCAATATACAAACACATCTGTTTGTGTTTGCCTGATATTTAGTACACTTATACAGAGGGAATGGACCAACTATCTTTATCAACTCTTATAAACACCGAGCACTAAGAAAATATTTAGCAATGTTGTCTTTAAATATCTTGTCCTTTAAGAAAACTGAACACCTTGAAGTGTTACTTTCCAGTTGATATGCTTAATCATACAGTAAAATCTCACTTTAAAATGTATTAACCGTGGTTAAACCAGATTAGTGCCCCACAATACCTTCTTCTAGTAAAAGACCAAGAAGAGAAGTTTTGTCTTCTAACACCAGCATTATATTTTATTTCCTTGAATTTCTGTTGCTATTACCGTATTTTTTAAATACTGGGATTTAGGATATAGGTTGGGTTGCTTTGTTTTGGTTTGGTTTGAAATTTAGAGAACTATTTTATTCAACATTCAAATAGAATGCTTGACATAGAACTCAGGATTTCAGTTTTTAAAAATGCAGTTACAGGGTCTAGATTTATCCTTTCATCTTAACTGAAACATTGAACAAAATGTATGAAACAATGGTTTTCACAAATTTTGGCAACAGTCAGCACAGGATAATGATTCTTGAAAGAAGGAGAAACATCAAAGAGAACGCTGTGATTTTCCCAGCTTATTGATTGGAGACTATTTCCAGGCTGCAGACCATGAAAGAACAATCCAAATCCTGCTGGTCTTGCTGAGTTGAGGAGACAGCTCAGCAAGAGTCAGGGAGCCCAAGATAGCTATAAATAGTGGGGGAAAATACAGCACAAGGAAAATGTGCTGAGTACTGTTCTATGTGGGTAGGTGAGAGGTAGTAAACTGAAGACAGAGAAAGAACCGCTAGGGAGGAGCATGCAGAACAATTTTGAGACTCAGCTCACATAGGCCTGGGAATAGTTCACATCCTTTCCAGTCTAAATGGAAAGAATCCTAATATGTGAGGTATTTTGAGTAGAGTCTTCTCAATAGTATTGCCTTAATAGCGGATCCAAATTGGCCCTAAGCTAATGGCTTTGCAGAACACACACTATACAAAACTGAAAAGCAAGACTCAAAGAAAATCAATCTGATTTTAAATACTTTGTGTCCTGGAACAAAGCTCACCTACATTTAAGGGGCTACAATAAAATCTGGAGCCCAGAAAAGTAAAATGCATGATATCTTGTTTCCAGAGGAAACTTATCAAGCATGCAAAGGAACAGGAATGATGACCAATAACTGGAAGAAAATTAATCAACAAAAGCAGACTAAGAAATGATAGATATGGTAAAATTAGTAGACAAGGTTTAAAAAATATCTATTATGAATAAAATCTGTATGTTTAAAAAAGTAAAGGAAAGCATGAACATGACAAATAGAGAGCATGATTATATAAAAAGGATCCAAACTTCTAGATGAAAATTTTAACATCTGAAAAAAAAAAATACTCCAGCAGGAATTAACAGTAGAATGGACACTAGAGAAGAAAGATCAATTGATTGAAAATAGCAATAGAAACCATCTAAAGTGAAACACTAACATGAAACAACAGACTGGCTCCAAATAAGGAAAAGAGTACATCAAGGCTGTACATTGTCACTGTTATTTAACTTATATGCAGAGTACATCATGAGAAACGCTGGGCTAGATGAAGCACGAAGATTGCCTGGAGAAATATCAGTGACCTCAGATAGGCAGATGATACCACCCTTATGGCAGAAAGTGAAAAAGAACTAAAGAGCCTATTGGTGAAGGTGAAAGAGGAGAGTGAAAAGTTGGCTTAAAACTCAACATTGAGAAAACTAAGATCATGGCATCTGGTCCCATCACTTCATGGCANTGAAGCACGAAGATTGCCTGGAGAAATATCAGTGACCTCAGATAGGCAGATGATACCACCCTTATGGCAGAAAGTGAAAAAGAACTAAAGAGCCTATTGGTGAAGGTGAAAGAGGAGAGTGAAAAGTTGGCTTAAAACTCAACATTGAGAAAACTAAGATCATGGCATCTGGTCCCATCACTTCATGGCAAATGGGGAAACAGTGGAAACAGTGAGAGACTTTACTTTCTTGTGTTCCAAAGTCACTGCAGATGGTGATTGCAGCCATGAAATTAAAAGATGCTTGCTCGCCAGTCCAGGCTTGATGCATGAGACAGGGCACTCGAGGCTGGTACACTGGGACGACCCTGAGAGATGGGATGGGGAAGAAGGTGGGAGGGGAGGTCAGGATGGGGACACATGTACATCTATTGCTGGTTCATGTCAATATATGGGAAAAACCACTACAATACTATAAAATAATTAGCCTCTAATTAAATAAATTAATTTTTAAAAAGACATTTGCTCCTTGGAAGAAAAGTTACAAACAACCTAGATAGCATATTAAAAGGCAGAGACATTACTTTGCCAACAAAAGTCCGTCTAGTCAAGGCTATGATTTTTCCAGTGGTCACGTATGGATGTGAGAGTTGGACTGTGAAGAAAGCTGAGTGCCAAAGAATTGATGCTTTTGAACTGTGGTATTGGAGAAGACTCTTGAGAGTCCCTTGGACTGCAAGGAGATCCAACCAGTCCATCCTAAAGGAGATCAGTCCTGGGTGTTCATTGGAAGGACTGATGCTGAAGCTGAAGGTCCAATTTTTTGGACACCTGATGTGAAGAACTGACTCATTTGAAAAGATCCTGATGCTAGGAAAGATTGAAGGCAGGAGGAAAAGGGGATGACAGAGGATGGGATCCTGATGTGAAGAACTGACTCATTTGAAAAGATCCTGATGCTAGGAAAGATTGAAGGCAGGAGGAAAAGGGGATGACAGAGGATGGGATGATTGGATGGCTTCACCGACCCAACAGACATAAGTTTGAGTAAACTCCAGGGGTTGGTGATGGACAGGGAGGCCTGGTGTGCTGTAGTCCATGGGGTTGCAAAGAGTCAGACACAACTGAACGACTGAACTGAAATGAACTGAACTGAAAGTGAAGCATAGGGAGGAAAAAGACTGAAAAAATAGCAGAATATTAATAACATATGGGACAACATCATGTAGTCTAATATACATGTAATTGGACCCTCCAAAGTAGAGAAATTGGAGAAGGAAATGGCAACCCACTCAAATATTCTTGCCTGGAGAATCCCAGGGACACAGGAGCCTGGTAGTCTGCCGTCTATGGGGTTGCACAGAGTTGAACACGACTGAAGCGATTTATGGAGAAGGCAATGGCACTCCACTCCAGTACTCTTGCCTGGAAAACCCCATGGACGGAGAAGCCTGGTAGGCGGCAGTCCATGGGGTTGCTAAGAGTCGGGCACGACTTGAGCGACTTCACTTACACTTTTCATTTTCATGCATTGGAGAAGGAAATGGCAACCCACTCCAGTGTTCTTGCCTGGAGAATCCCAGGGATGGAGGAGCCTGGTGGGCTGCCGTCTATGGGGTCGCACAGAGTCAGACACCACTGAAGTGACTTAGCAGCAGCAGCAGTGATTTAGTGGCAGCAAGGAGAGAGAGAGTAGGGCTCAAGAATATTTGAAGGAATGATCATCAAAGTTTTTATAAAAATATTAAACCCCCAGATCTCAGAAACTCGTTGAAGCCCAAATAGAATATTTGAAATATGAAAGGCATAGAAATAGCCTTTGTAATATTATGATCTCTTTATTCTAAAGAGTTATTTGCATTCTATTCCCATTCTGAAGTCCAGCGAGTAACCTGAAGTCCAGAACGTTGATTTTCCCACAGTCCACAGTTTGTCTCTCAGGGCCTGGTGGTCAGAGGGCATCCTTCCTTATCCTGGGCTCAGTCGTATGAGGCTTTGAGGTGCGGATTGGTAGACCACCGTAGCCTTTCAGCATGGTGCCAACAGATTCCAGAGGTCAAGAGTATGTAGCTCTACAGAGTTTGGGGGGTCAGAACGTTGATTTTCCCACAGTCCACAGTTTGTCTCTCAGGGCCTGGTGGTCAGAGGGCATCCTTCCTTATCCTGGGCTCAGTCGTATGAGGCTTTGAGGTGCGGATTGGTAGACCACCGTAGCCTTTCAGCATGGTGCCGACAGATTCCAGAGGTCAAGAGTATGTAGCTCTACAGAGTTTGGGGGGGATTTCCACATGTATTATGGCCTTTTGCATGGAGAACTGACACTGTTCATACAGGATGTTGAGTGCTAATGAACAATTAAGAATTGAGGGATAAAATTATTTACAAGTAATATTTGACTTGGAGTCTATGAGGGAAAAATAATAGAATAAGTAGGCAATGAAGAAAACTGGGATTGTTGTTTGTTATGGATGATAGAGAAGAAAACAATTTGAGAGAAAACAGTTAATTGAGGAATTGGATGATGTGGGGTAGGAGGTGGGAGGGGGGTTCATGTCTGGGAGTTCATGTAAAAAATTAAATAAATACAAAAAAAAATAAAAGATATGAGATGCTAAAAAAGAAAATCAACAAAGCAAATGATAACAACAGTATTTAAAGATAAATTGGTATATAAAGTTCAAAATCTTTGTAACTAGTAACCAAAAATAAAGGGATGATTAACTTAGGCAGCTGTTTTTATAGCTGTGTTTTCCCTATCCCTTTATTATTCAGTTTTCCAACATCTCCTGTCTAAAATGCGTAACATTATCACTTCTTTCTTCTAATCTCTCTTGCTGCTTAAAATTATCACTCTCTTATATCAAAATGTGGCTTCTTACCTTCGATCCACTAATTGGCTTTATTATCCTCAAACCTTCTTCTTGCCTTCTCTGTGTACTGTCTGATGGCTGAAAAAAGAATCTACTCATTCCCATTTTTTCACAATCCTCCCTCCCAGTTATTCTCCTTTCCTCTGGATATTTAGAGCTGTAGAGTGCAAAGATTCTATCTCAAAGAGAAATTTTAGTTGTTTCAAGCATTGGTCTCATGAGACCCCTCTTTAAATGTTGACTATATAACATAGCTTTTGGAACAAGGATGAGCTGTTGAGATTTATGAGAATATAGGAATTCTACTTCTATTTAGTTAATTATTTACTTTGTCTGTGTGTGAGTCAAAATTCTAGAAACTTAAATAAAACCTCCAGTATTTTTCTTTTCCAATTATCTTAACACACCATTTTTCCTAGAATCAGGATTTTAAAATGTGGTGTTCACAATGGGTATGTGTATAAAACTTAGAACAAAAACTACATCTTTATTTTCACTAATATGTAATGAGACTTTGTATTTCCTTATGAAATTTGGCAAAAAGCCACAGTGGTGTTAGTAGTACTTATGACTTTAGCATTAATAGAAATCATTGATATTTTCATATATAATTATGGATAACTCAAATATTATTTACCCTCATCACTGTTTTCAACTGATGTTATTAGAATTATTGCTAGATATTGTTATTTAATGAAGTAATAACAAATAAAACTTATCTTTTAATAGATAAGTTTTTGGCACTGATATTGATGATGATTTCATGAGTGTATACTTATCCCCAGACACACTGAGTTGTATGCATTAACTATCTATAACTTTTTGTATGTAAGTCATATCTCAAAGTTATTAAAAGACTGTTTTGATAATAAAATTTTAATATATTTGGTTTTCTATGTACGTATTTCCTTTCATGAATTTAAAAACACTGAGAAGGAGGAAATGGCACAAAACAAACTGAATCTCCTCTACTAGGTAAACTAAAACTCCTGACCTAGATAATGGTGCAACATGAAGAAAGTAGGGAAAACCACTAGACCATTCAGTGGTTTTGATTTGTGACCTAAATCAAATCCTTTACAATTATTCGCTGAAAGTGACAAATAGATTCAAGGGGTTAGATCTGATAGACAGAGTGCCTGAGGAACTATGGATGGAGGTTCCTGACATTGTACAGGAGGCAGTGATCAAGATCATCCCCAAGAAAAAGAAATGAAAAAAGGCAAGATGGTTGTCTGAGGAGGCCTTACAAATACCTGTGAAAAGAAGAGAAGAAAACGCAAAGGAGAAAAGGAAAGATATACCCATTTGGATGGGTTCTAAAAAATAGCAAGGAGAGAGAAGAAAGCCTTCCTCAGTGATCAATGCCAAGAAATAGAGGAATTCAATAAAATGGGAAAGACTAGATATCTCTTCAAGAAAATTAGAGATACCAAGGGAACATTTCATGCAAAGATGGGCTCAATAAAGGACAGAAATGGTATGGACCTAACAGAAGCATACGATATTAAGAGGAGGTGGCAAGAATACACAGAACAACTGTACAAAAAAGATCTTCACAACCTAGATAAGCATGATGGTGTGATCCCTCACCTACAGCCAGACATCCTGGAATGCGAAGTCAAGTGACGTTAGGAAGCTTCACTATGAACAAAGCTAGAGGAGGTGATGGAGTTCTAGCTGTCTATTTGAAATCCTAAAAAATGATGCTGTGAGAGTGCTGCACTCAATATGCCAGCAAATTTGGAAAACTCAACAGTGCCCACAGAACTGGAAAAGGTCAGTTTTCATTCCAATCCCTAAGAAAGGCAATGCCAAAGAATGCTCAAACTACTGCCCAATTGTACTCATCTCACATGCTAGCAAAGTAATACTCAAAATTTTCCAAGCCAGGCTTCAACAGTACATGAACCGTGAACTTCCAGATGTTCACGCTGGATTTAGATAAGGCAGAGGAACCAGAGATCAAATTGCCTACATCCGTTGGGTCATCGAAAAACAAGAGATTTCCAGAAAAACATCTGTTTTATTGACTACACCAAAGTTTTTCACTGTGTGGATCATAACAAACTGTGGAAAATTCTGAAAGAAATAGGAATGCCAGACCACCTGACCTGCCTCCTGAGTGGGTCAGGAAGCAACAGTTAGAATTGGACATTAAAAAACAGACTGGTTCCAAATCGGGAAGGGAGTACATCAAAGCTGTATATCGTCACTCTGCTTATTTAACTTATATGCAGAGTACNTTTGGTTTTCTATGTACGTATTTCCTTTCATGAATTTAAAAACACTGAGAAGGAGGAAATGGCACAAAACAAACTGAATCTCCTCTACTAGGTAAACTAAAACTCCTGACCTAGATAATGGTGCAACATGAAGAAAGTAGGGAAAACCACTAGACCATTCAGTGGTTTTGATTTGTGACCTAAATCAAATCCTTTACAATTATTCGCTGAAAGTGACAAATAGATTCAAGGGATTAGATCTGATAGACAGAGTGCCTGAGGAACTATGGATGGAGGTTCCTGACATTGTACAGGAGGCAGTGATCAAGATCATCCCCAAGAAAAAGAAATGAAAAAAGGCAAGATGGTTGTCTGAGGAGGCCTTACAAATACCTGTGAAAAGAAGAGAAGAAAACGCAAAGGAGAAAAGGAAAGATATACCCATTTGGATGGGTTCTAAAAAATAGCAAGGAGAGAGAAGAAAGCCTTCCTCAGTGATCAATGCCAAGAAATAGAGGAATTCAATAAAATGGGAAAGACTAGATATCTCTTCAAGAAAATTAGAGATACCAAGGGAACATTTCATGCAAAGATGGGCTCAATAAAGGACAGAAATGGTATGGACCTAACAGAAGCATACGATATTAAGAGGAGGTGGCAAGAATACACAGAACAACTGTACAAAAAAGATCTTCACAACCTAGATAAGCATGATGGTGTGATCCCTCACCTACAGCCAGACATCCTGGAATGCGAAGTCAAGTGGCGTTAGGAAGCTTCACTATGAACAAAGCTAGTGGAGGTGATGGAGTTCTAGCTGTCTATTTGAAATCCTAAAAAATGATGCTGTGAGAGTGCTGCACTCAATATGCCAGCAAATTTGGAAAACTCAACAGTGCCCACAGAACTGGAAAAGGTCAGTTTTCATTCCAATCCCTAAGAAAGGCAATGCCAAAGAATGCTCAAACTACTGCCCAATTGTACTCATCTCACATGCTAGCAAAGTAATACTCAAAATTTTCCAAGCCAGGCTTCAACAGTACATGAACCGTGAACTTCCAGATGTTCACGCTGGATTTAGATAAGGCAGAGGAACCAGAGATCAAATTGCCTACATCCGTTGGGTCATCGAAAAACAAGAGATTTCCAGAAAAACATCTGTTTTATTGACTACACCAAAGTTTTTCACTGTGTGGATCATAACAAACTGTGGAAAATTCTGAAAGAAATAGGAATGCCAGACCACCTGACCTGCCTCCTGAGTGGGTCAGGAAGCAACAGTTAGAATTGGACATTAAAAAACAGACTGGTTCCAAATCGGGAAGGGAGTACATCAAAGCTGTATATCGTCACTCTGCTTATTTAACTTATATGCAGAGTACGTCATGAGAAATGCTGGTCTGGATGAAGCAATCAGACCACCTGACCTGCCTCCTGAGTGGGTCAGGAAGCAACAGTTAGAATTGGACATTAAAAAACAGACTGGTTCCAAATCGGGAAGGGAGTACATCAAAGCTGTATATCGTCACTCTGCTTATTTAACTTATATGCAGAGTACGTCATGAGAAATGCTGGTCTGGATGAAGCAAAAGCTGGAATCAAGATTGCTGGGAGAAATATCAATAACCTCACATATGCAGATGATACCACCCTTATGGCAGAAAAGGAAGAAAAAATAAAGAGGCTCTTGATGAAAGTGAAAGAGGAGAGTGAAAAAGTTGGCTTAAAACTCAACATTCAGAAAACAAAGATCATGGCATCTGGTCCTATCATTCATAGCAAATAGATGGGGAAACAATGGAAACAGTTAGAGCCTATTTTTTGGGGGGCTCCAAAATCACTGCAGATGGTGTCTGCAACTATGAAATTAAAAGATGCGTGCTCCTTGGAAGAAAAGCTATGACCAACCTAGAAAGCACATTAAAAGGTAGAGATATTACTTTACCAACAAAGGTTCATCTAGTCAAAGCTATGGTTTTTCCAGTAGTTACATATGGATGTGAGAGTTGGACTATGAAGAAATCTGAAGCCAAAGAATTGATGCTTTTGAACTGTGGTGTTGGAGAAAACTTTTGAGAGTCCCTGGGACTGCAAGGAGATCCAACCAGTCCATCCTAAAAGAAGTCAGTCCTGAATATTCATTGGAAGGACTGATGCTAAAGCTGAAGCTCCAATACTTTGGCCACCTGATGCAGAAAACTTACTCATTTGAAAAGACCCTGATGCTGGGAAAGGTTGAAGGTGGGAGGAGAAGGGGACGACAAAGGATGAGATGGTTGGATGGCATCACCGATCCAATGGACATGAGTTTGAGTAAACTCCGGGAGCTGGTGATGGACAGAGCAGTCCATGCGGTCTCAAAGAATCAGACATGACTGAGCGACTGAACTGGCCGATCATTAGGAAGAAAGGCCTGTTTTGGTGTTCCAGAGGCACAAGTGCCTGAGGCTACAAGCAATCTAGTGATTTTCTTCTAAGGTGGTCCCACTCAGTGCCTCCTATGAGAGTATTTTCTCAGGTTAACATTATTTTCTATTGGAGGAAGACTGACACAATAGCTTTCTGCTGCACTGTACTGACAGAGATCCAAATTGGGAGACAGAAGCAGAAGATTCAAGTCTGGCCTCAAACTCTGGGTAGGTTATCTTTTCTACACTTAGTGTTTTCATCCTTAGAAATAAAGGAATGTTGTTTTTTGGTATTTAAGAGGCCTTTTCTTTTTAAATCATGTGAATCTTCTCAAGAATATTGCTGCTAATCATGCTTCTGAGCATTTAGAGAAACTTCTTTATGATCAGGATTAATCTGCCCGGATGAATCCATCCTGTTCTAGTCCTCCCATTCCTTGAAGAATGTACCTATATAGTCTGCCACATAGTCTCTGTATGACTATAGGTAAGTGGCTTGAATTCATCTATGTATCCGATCTCCTTCTTTGAAAATAATAATATTAATAATAATGACAATAGCAGTAATAACCTCCAAGAACAGTAATAAATAAAATATCATATGTCATACACCTGGAATGGGATCTGGCACATTAGAAGGTATTTAATCAACCTTAGACCTTAGTTCCTCTTGGAACAAAGGAAAACTAAATATTTCACTGAAGACTGTACCCCAGTACTTTTAAACTTTCACATTGTTCTGTTTAATATTGAACTAACAGGCTTGAGGACTGTACTATGACTCCAGGCAGGAATCCCTCAGAAGAAATGGAGTAGCCATCATGGTCAACAAAAGAGTCTGAAATGCAGTACTTGGATGCAGTCTCAAAAATGACAGAATGATCTCTGTTCATCTGCAAGGCAAACCATTCATTATCACAGTAATCCAAGTCTATGCCCCAACCAGTAACGCTGAAGAAGCTGAACTGAAGTTGAACAGTTCTATGAAGACCTACAAGACCTTGTAGAACTAACACCCCAAAAAGATGTCCTTCATTATAGGGGACTGGAATGCCAAAGTAGGAAGTCAAGAAACACCTGGAATAACAGGCAAATTAGACCTTGGAATACAGAATGAACCAGGGCAAAGACTAATAGAGTTTTGCCAAGAAAATGCACTGGTCATAGCAAACACCCTCTTCCAACAACACAAGAGAAGACTCTACACATGGACATCACCAGAAGGTCAACACCGAAATCAGATTGATTATATTCTATGCAGTCAAAGATGGAGAAGCTCTATACAGTCAACAAAAACAAGACCAGGAGCTGACTGTGGCTCAGATCATGAACTCCTTATTGCCAAATTCAGACTTAAATTGAGAAAAGTAGGGAAAACCACTAGACCATTCAGGTATGACCTGAATCAAATCCCTTGTGATTATACAGTGGAAGTGGGAAATAGATTTAAGGGCCTAGATCTGATAGATACAGTGTCTGATGAACTATGGAATGAGGTTCGTGACATTGTACAGGAGACAGGGATCAAGATCATCCCCATGGAAAAGAATTGCAAAAAAGCATAATGGCTGTCTGGGAGGCCTTACAAATAGCTGTGAAAAGAAGAGAAGTGAAAAGCAAAGGAGAAAAGGAAAGATATAAGCATCTGAATTCAGAGTTCCAAAGAATAGCGAGAAGAGATAAGAAAGCCTTCTTCAGTGATCAATGCAAAGAGATAGAGGAAAACAACAGAATGGGAAAGACTAGAGATCTCTTCAAGAAAATTAGAGATACCAAGGGAATATTTCATGCAAAGATGGGTTTGATAAAGGATAGAAATGGTATGGACCTAACAGAGGCAGAAGATATTAAGAAGAGGTGGCAAGAATACACAGAAGAACTGTACAAAAAAGATCTTCACGACCCAGATAATCATGATGATGTGATCACTCACCTAGAGCCAGATATCCTGGAATGTGAAGTCAAGTGGGCCTTAGAAAGCATCACTATGAACAGAGCTAGTGGAGGTGATGGCATTCCAGTTGAGCTCTTTCAAATCCTGAAAGATGATGCTGTGAAAGTGCTGCACTCAATATGCCAACAAATTTGGAAAACTCATGAGTGGCCAGAAGACTGGAAAAGGTTAGTTTTCATTCCAATCCCAAAGAAAGGCAATGCCAAAAAATGCTCAAACTACCGCACAATCTTACTCATCTCACATGCTAGTAAAGTAATGTTCAAAATTCTCCAAGCCAGGCTTCAGCAATACGTGAACCGTAAACTTCCAGATGTTCAAGCTGGTTTTAGAACAGGCAGAGGAACAAGAGATCAAATTGCCAACATCTGCTGAATCATGGAAAAAGCAAGAGAGTTCCAGCTAAACATCTATTTCTGCTTTATTGACTATGCCAAAGCCTTTGACCGTGCAGATCACAATAAACTGTGGAAAATTCTGAAAGAGATGGGAATACCAGACCACCTGACCTGTCTCTTGTGAAAGCTCTATGCAGGTCAGGAAGCAACAGTTAGAACTGGACATGGAACAACAGACTGGTTCCAAATAGGAAAAGGAGTACGTCAAGGCTGTATATTGTCACCGTGCTTATTTAACTTATATGCAGAGTACATCATGAGAAAGGCTAGACTAGAAGAAGCCACAAGCTGGAATCAAGATTGCCAGGAGAAATATTAATAACCTCAGATATGGAGATGACAGAAAGTGAAAAGGAACTAAAAAGCCTCTTGTTGCAAAGTGAAAGAGGAGAGTGAAAAAGTTGGCTTAAAGCTCAACATTCAGAAAACTAACATCATGGCATCCAGTCCTATCACTTCATGGGAAATAGATGGGGAAACAGTGGAAACAGTGGCTGACTTTATTTTTATGATTTTTCCAAAATTACTGCAGATGGTGACTGCGGCCATGAAATTAAAAGACACTTACTCCTTGGAAGGAAATTCATGACCAACCTAGAGAGCATATTGAAAAGCAGAGATGTTACTTTGCCAACAAAGGTCCGTCTAGTCAAGGCTATGGTTTTTACAGTAGTCATGTATGGATGTGAGAATTGGACTATCAAGAAAGCTGATTGCCAAAGAATGGATGTTTTTAAACTATGGTCTTGGAGAAGACTCTTGAGAGTCCCTTGGACTGCAAGGAGATCCAACCAGTCCATTCTAAAGGAGATCAGCCCTGGGAGTTCATTGGAAGGACTGATGCTAAAGCTGAAACTCCAATACTTTGGCCACCTCATGCGAAGAGTTGACTCATTGAAAAAGACCCTGATGCTGGGAGGGATTAGGGGAAGGAGGAGAAGGGGATGACAGAGGATGAGATGGCTGGATGGCATCACTGACTTGATGGACATGAGTATGGGTAAACTCCGGGAGTTGGTGATGACAGGGAGGCCTGGTGTGCTGTAGTTCATGGGGTCGCAAAGAGTTGGACATGACTCACCGACTGAACTGAAATGAAATGAACTGAAGTGAACTTTTAAAAAAAATGGTAGCTCCTGATAATGTCATTCAGTATGATGAATAAGCAAGGTATGGGAATTGTCCCCCCAAACTCTATTTCTTTGGTGCTGGTAGAATATTATATCCATACATGTGTATATTATATACTTGCACCTGTGTGTGTGTGTGTGTTCTTAGTCGCTCGGTAGGGTCCAACTCTTTGCAATCCAGTGGGCTGTAGCCCACCAAGCTTCTCTGTCCATCCAGTTCTCTGGGGAAAAATACTGGAATGGTAGCCATTCCTTTCTCCAGCGGATCTTCCTGACCCAGGGCTCAAACCCGGGTCTCCTGCATTACAGGTTGAATCTTTACCATATGAGCCACCAGGGAAGCCCACACATACACCTATGTATGTGTACATAGGTAGGTAGGTGAAGTCGCTCTGTCGTGTCCGACTCTTCGCGACCCTGTGGACTGTAACCTACTAGGCTTCTTGGTCCATGGGATTCTCCAGGCAAGAATACTGGAGTAGATTGCCATTTCCTTCTCCAGGGGATCTTCCCAACCCAGGGATCGAACCCGGGTCTCCCGCATTGGAGGCAGACGCTTTAACCTCTGAGCCACCAGGGAAGCCTGTGTTCTAACAATTTTCTTCAACTTGCAATCAAAAATAAAATAATTTTATTTTATCAGAATATACATTGAAAACATTCATGACAGTTGTTACTGAACTACACTTGATTCTGCTCACTCAGTGTGCAGAAAAGCCAATCCACTGACACAGATTTGTGGTGAAGAAACATAGTGTTTATTGCAGGGCGCCAAGCAAGGAGAACAGGCAACTCATTCTCAAAAGATCTGAATTCCCCCAAGGCTTTCAGGGAAGGGTTTTTAAAGACACTGTGAGTGAGAGGGTCATTGGGTACATGATCAGCTTGTGCCTAAGGTAACCGGATAAGGTTTCAGGAATTTCAATCAACAGCCTTCTAGTTCTAGCCCATCTGGGGTTTTCATACTGGTGGTCAGCATGCAGTCAACTTCCTGCTCCTGGTGGGGGTTTTAGTAGCTGCACAGCAACTCATGAATATTGCTTAAGATATTATTTGTAGTCTTTAAGAAGGAACTTAAAAAGTCCCTGACCTTGTTTCACGGCTAAACTATTATTATTTTGTCTTACTTGACTGCTTTCTTTGCTTCTGTCTTTTTTCTCTTCTCTGATTAAATCTGCTGTTTGGAACTCAGGGAAGGCCTAGGAGGCTAAAGATTTTCTACAAATAAAAAGAAAGATGGGAGACACTGGGAGTGGAGAGTCTATCCTCAGGAAAATCCTGTAAAGTCCTACTTTGTTTCACAACCTAAAAATGTAAAAATGCCTGTAGAGAATATGAGGATATTGAATTTCCTTACCTTACTGTTTGTCAGACTATATTCTAAGCAGATGATGTAATCTAATTGTATTGGCCTAGAAATATATAGAATTTTATTTTAATGTTTGAAAGGTCAGTACCTTTGGAACTTAAAATCTTTCCTGTCTTCTCTGCTGAAAGCTCATTATCAAGGGATTACAAGATACCTTTAATAAAAGTAGAATTTTATAAACTTAAATTTAGTTTTTTTTTCCATATATAGTTAAGTTCTTTCAATGAATACTCCCTAAATATATGGGAAAGAAATATATACTTTATGAATGAGTAGTTAAATTTATAGTAACATTCTTATATAGACATAGATTTCTTTTGAGGCAATTTTTGAACTTTAACTATCATTGAACATTATATATTTTTATCACTTCCAACCTTATTCTAATATTTTATTGCTTTAATTCAACCTGAAAATGGTCAAGTTCTTGTATAGTATTCTACTAGCTACAGAATGAAACCCTGTTATTTTCTGAATTCAGCTTGGATTTTTTAGAACTTTGTTATCAGATGTATTTTAATAAAAAATTTAAAATTACCCATTATATATGGCTCTGTGCTGATCATTTAAGGGAATATTTTTTTCAAAAGGAATTCTTACTTTTATTTAGCTTCTAACTTGAGAATATAAATTTATTCCAATAAATAAATATCAGAATTACAAAGTAGCACATCAGTGAGTTTAAAACAAAGAAGTGAAAATATGTAATTGATATTATTAAGATCTGGGACTAAATGAGCTTTTTTGTAATAGGAAAGATTTCATTGGTGGTTATGAAGAATATCTTTGGTTTTTGTTTGACTGAAGAATTAAAAAAGTACTCAGAGGAGGAGAAACATGCTGCTAAGGGTCATTTAATAGCTAATGCTAGAGCTGAGAATATAACTCAAATATTTTGACCCTTAATTTAATGTCAGATTTCCTGGGAGTCTGTGTGAACTGGACATATATTTTGATGTTGGGTCAACCCATATAAGATTATTTGTAAAATGATCATGTGAAAGAGACTGGCCAAATCACATTAAGCTCCAAGAAGGAAGAAATTTGAAATTTCTTTAATATAGATAGGCTTATTTAGCACTTCTGTTATAAGAGAGATGCAACAATAATAATGCCACTATTATAATGCCATTTTTGTAATAATAGCACTTCTGTTATAAAACACCATTATTATAGAAATGCTGTTATAAGAAAAGCTCTGTTATTTAGAATTGCTTCTGCAATAAAAGTGCTAAAAAGTCTTCTTATATTATAGAAAATTATTGCAAATTTTTCTTCCTTTGCAATGAAATTTTCATTCCAAATCTTATTTGCTTCTCCTGTAAAATGGCTCTCAGATTTTATTCTGATAACTCTGAGGTCTGGGCCAGATTGCTGTTTAGGACAGGAAATTGCTTGACAGCCAAAGTNGCTAAAAAGTCTTCTTATATTATAGAAAATTATTGCAAATTTTTCTTCCTTTGCAATGAAATTTTCATTCCAAATCTTATTTGCTTCTCCTGTAAAATGGCTCTCAGATTTTATTCTGATAACTCTGAGGTCTGGGCCAGATTGCTGTTTAGGACAGGAAATTGCTTGACAGCCAAAGTCGCTTGGTCAAATAAGTCCACTTTCTGTTTGTCAGTTTCTACGAGGTCAACTGCATCTTCTTCGCCTTTTCATTCTCAAATACTATATTCTTTTACTGTCTTTCTCAAAATACTATGTGCTACCTTTATATAGAGGGTTCAGGTAGTTTTCCTTCACTGAAGTTAGATAGCTACAATCTAGCCTTTGCATTAGTTCCATCAAACTAAACAAAAAGAGTGTAATTGATTAGAACAATAATAAAGTTTAAATTATAACTCACTTATAATTTATAATGAACAGGGTCAATTTTAATAACCCTACATGCTGCAGATATGAAGTAGGAACTGAAGGAAAGGCACATTTATAAATACAGAGATGCATTAAAATACATACGCTGTTTACTGGCTCAGTCATGTCTGACTCTTTGTGACCCCATGGACAGTAACCCACCAGGCTCCTCTGTCCATGGGATTCTCCAGGCAAAATACATATATCTCTTAGTAAAGTATTGAATTACTATATGATTTCTTATGTTAGGGCTGTTGCTTTATAGAAAATTATTTATAGAACTTGGTAAAGACCAGCTAGAGTTTTCTTACAGTCAACACTATATCATATAAAATCATGGGCTTTAAGGAATCTTAATGATTATGTCAGTGGTTTCCACACACTTTTAAAAATCAGAAAATGCATTTTAAAAATGAAATTTTATTCAGAATCCCCAGCATCTAAACAGATAAATGATGTTTTACTAGCCTAAAGTATCATCTATGTTTACAATATTTTCTTATTATAAAATCAGTCAGTGAATCTTTTTTGACCTGATGATCATGCATTTGAAACAGGAAGATATATGTGCTGTTCCTCTCCTCTGGCTGCCTTGATGTATAATTTAGTTCTGATTTTGACTTGGTTGCACAGTATCAGACTATCCTAACACAGATAGATAAGTAGTTGCAAATGATAATTTTCCCATAAAAGAGAGCCTTGAAATGTTTCATTCTCTTAATTGAACACATAAAGACATTTGAACGAGTAAAGGGAAGGATTTTTGGTTTCAAGAATGAATATAACTATACCTCAAAACAGATCACAATCTTTACCCAGTCAGAGAATCAGCACCTAGAACTTAAAGTCCTAAAATTATCTCTAGGTCGATGTTTTCAGGACACATTTTATTATATGTTCTCTTGTTATTGTATAGCCAGCTTATGGCTGTCAGAGAGTGTGTGCTATCTGATACACCGTGGCAGCATCTAGCAATTAGCTGAATGTGCAGCACACATGTGCTAGGGCAAACACCTGTCAGAAAGATACACAGATAGAATAACTGGTAGCAGAGGAGAACACACTGGTTTATGGATAATATTTATACTTTTATTTCAGTTTGTTTTTGAAGTTAAAGTTGTGAAAATAGATGAACAAGTGTTTTCACGATTAAATTTGAATCATAAGGGCAAGGTAATTATTAAAACACCAACTTCTTCAATTAAGTATTTCTAAATCACAAGCGAAATCCAATGATCCATTCAGTATTTTTTCGCTAGTTACCAGTACCTGCATTAACATCCCTGTGTGTTAGCACAGAGTTTGGCAACTATGATCATGAAAAATATTTGTTTTTACAGTGAGATGAATCATGTTTTCCTGAAACTTCTAACATACTTCAAGTTCTATTCCTTGGGATTAGACCAAACAAATTTGCATTTTGCCTTTAGGTATTAGAGGATGATTTTTATTTGATTTTATCCATCTGAATGCCTAATTTTCTTAGTTCCTTTAATTGATTTTCACATAACTTGCTTTGATTGCCCTTCCTTGTTTCTTCTCTTCCAAATGAATTCCATAAGCCTCTAGGCCCTTTAGGAAACGATTCTTAGACCTGAATATAGACTTAGATGTTGTTTGACTTCATAGAGATTTGCGACTAATTATTACCCTACTCTCTCTGGATATGGAAAAAAAATGAAAGTTTTATTGAACTAATAAGATTCTATTAATTATGCTATTTGCATGCATATTTGCTGTTTGCTAAATCGCTTCAGTCCTAGCCAACTCTTTGCGACCCCATGGACTGCAGCCTGCCAGGCTCACTGTCCATGGGATTCTCCAGGAAAGAATGCTGGAGTTGGTTGCCATGCCCTCCTCCAGGGGATCTTCCTGATCCAGGGATTGAACCTGCATCTCCTGTGACTCCTGCATTGCAGGCGGACGCGACTGCTAAGCCAGCAGGGAAGCCCATGTTATGTACTCCATATGATATTATTGCCAAAAAATTTCACAGTTTTTCTCCCCAAAATATGTGTATTTTGATGTTTATTATGATATTTCCTGAATTTGCTTTTAGGAACTGGAATGGAAGATTTTGAATTTAATTCAAATAAATATAACTTAGACTCATTCTACCCTATAATTTTTATTTTTGGCTCTGTCATCCATTGTGTTTCTTTTTAAAAGATATTTATTGTATTTATTATTTATTTATTTGCCTGCTCTGCATCTTAGAGGCAGCATTAATAGCTCCCTTCACCACCTATGCATGACTCAGCAGTATCACCTTGCTTCCATGGCTGCCTGGCTTTCCTCCACAGGCATTTCCCACNTTCTTTTTAAAAGATATTTATTGTATTTATTATTTATTTATTTGCCTGCTCTGCATCTTAGAGGCAGCATTAATAGCTCCCTTCACCACCTATGCATGACTCAGCAGTATCACCTTGCTTCCATGGCTGCCTGGCTTTCCTCCACAGGCATTTCCCACCCCAGTCTCCTCTCTTTTGTCCCCCTTGGTCTGTCTCTCTGCAGTTAACAGCAGCCCTCACCCTGGGATTGCTCCGCAATCCCTATGCTCCAGCTCCTAGCTGCTGCACCTTCTAGGGGACCTGCATCCCTGTCCGGGGTACGTAGGGCTGTCACAGGACTGTCTGATTCTCATTCCATTTAGGCTGCCACAGATCAGCTACCTCACTCTCAGCCTTAAATGTTTCTCCTCTGACCCAGACAATTGCCCTGATGTGGGGATTGGACCACTGCTTCGGTTCCCCCACCTGCCGAGGGCAGGTCCAGTCCTACTGACACTCCTGTTTTCCCTCTAGTTCCTCCATCCTACTGAGTTTTGTGCTGTTCTATATATTCTCTTCTGGTGGTCAGGTACTCCTGTCTGCTCTCAGCTGGTGTTCTGCAAGCACTTCTGTGTCTGAAGTGTATCCTTGATGTATCCTTGAGAGAGATGTACTCCACATCCACCTACTGCTTTGCCCTCTTGTTTCCCCTGCTGTGCATCTCAGTTGCAGCATGCAGGATCTCCAGTCTTCATGTGGCATGCAGATCCCTTGGTTTTGGCTTGCAAACTCTTAGTTGTGGTGTGTGGGATCTAATTTCCTGACTAGGGATTCACCAAGGGATCCCTGCACTGGAACACAGAATTTTAGCCACTTGACCACCAGGGAAATCCCATCCATTGTAATTCTTTATGCAGCCTTGTGATCTGAAACTGTGATAAAATTAACTATTTTTGTTTAAGGGCTGAAGGAGAATTTTAAAAATCACTAAGAATAACTCTTTAAGTATCACCGTTTTTAAAGATAGATACATTGTATCTATCACATTTCTAAAACCATTCCACTTTAATAACTTTATCATTAATTTAAAAAATCATACTCATGTTATTTATCCAACATGCTGCTGCTACTGCTAAGTCACCTCAGTTGTGTCCGACTCTGTGTGACCCCATAGACGGCAGCCCACCAGGCTCCCCCATCCCTGGGATTCTCCAGGCAAGAATACTGGAGTGGGTTGCCATTTCCTTCTCCAATGCATGAAAGAGAAAAGTAAAAGTGAAGTCGCTCAGTCTGTCCGACTGTTAGCGACCCCATGGACTGCAGCCCACCAGGCTACTCCGTCCATTGGATTTTCCAGGCAAGAGTACTGGGGTGGGGTGCCATTGCCTTCCCCTATTTATCCAACATACTCAGTTTAATTCTGGAGTTTTACTTGGGATTGATGTTTAACTTACACTGTATTTGATTGCGGAAATCTCTTGACCTGTTTTTTTTTTTTTTTTGATGCTAATGAAGTAAAAAAAATAGTGGATGGTGAATTGTGGTAATTCTAGGAAATGGCTTACTACTGTCTGCCAGTAGTTCAGGAAGTAGAATTTGCCTTAGTGAGTTTGCCAAAATCCTATTTCTGTTGTTTACATTTGTGCATACTGTGAATGGATCTGTTTCTCAGAAGTGAACTTCTACTATCCAAACTCACTGGGGACATGTACAAATAAAACTGTCACCCTATCAATTTATAATGATATGCAACCTCATGGGAGACTAAAGTATCCTGAATATAGATGTAACTTTGACATTTTACTCAGAGGGTTAGCTTGTTGGGCATGAAATTAAATCTAGTATTTAATGGCAGGAAACAGTTACAGCTGCTGCTGCTGCTAAGTCACTTCAATCGTGTCCGACTCTGTGTGACCCCATAGACGGCAGCCCAACAGGCTCCCCCGTCCCTGGGATTCTCCAGGCAAGAACACTGGAGTGGGTTGCCATTTCCTTCTCCAGTGCATGAAAGAGAAAAGTGAAAGTGAAGTCGCTCAGTCTGTTAGCGATCCCATGGACTGCAGCCCACCAGGCTACTCCGTCCATGGGATTTTCCAGGCAAGAGTACTGGGGTGGGGTGCCATTGCCTTCCCTGAACAGTTACAGCAGTTTCCTTAATTTAGATAACTTAGGTTAGGAATGAATTGTTCAAGTCTGTGAGCCAGAACATCCTTTTTCTTCTCTTCTAGATTCAAACTCTGGTTATTCTTGTTCCAGGCATACTGACCTCTTTCAGATTGACAAGTCTTTCTTTGGGTATATTAATTCATTCAATCAAGCCTCGTTATCTGATAGCCTTTCCTGTTCTTTAGATGACTTTTGATCTCTGATTCATTCTAATATATGTCTAGTATATGTTACAATTCTACAGGAAATATTACTTATTTCCAAGTGGAAACATCTATATAAATCTATATAAATAACATCTATATAAATTGGTGGCTAGCTTTTGACTCTGGTATAGTATAGGTGGAATTTTATCATCTGATGTGTGTGTGTATGTGTGTGTGTGTGTGATCTGTAAATACATTTAAAGGCAATATTTCCATTAGAAGTCTGGATTTTTGACCACTCTTGAAAAATTTTATTTTTCAGTTTTAAGAGCTGCCAAGTAAAACCCTAAGCCTTTCATCCCATCAACAGACTGTGGCCAAGTAGTGCTGCTCACTGTGGATGGAGCCTGTGCTCCTAATTCACTAGATCTCTGCTAGCTACCTCACTCCTTTATAATGCCTGAATGACCCATCGAGGCATTTGAGTTGTGAAACTTGAATGGTGTCTCTAGTACCACGTTCTTCCTCACTCCTTCCCAAGAACACCTTTCAGCCTTCAGCCATTTCTTTAAATATTGCCAACTGAGGTTCAGAAATCTCACTTGCAAGCGCTCTTAGTGCCCTGAGATTAATATGTCAAGCTAAAGACATTTGGACTCGTTGGGGATGGCTAGATATGTTTTTAGAATCCCTTTAATTATGATTTTTCTTTCCATTTGCTATTCAGTAATATTAATAATATATCTCAATTTAACAGTATCAAGCAGTGTGTCTGTTCCTTGTTTAATCACTGTTTAAATCAATGTTCCATAACAGTAGTGAAATGTTTATCTCAATGGAAACATTTGCTATTATAAATAATTATAATAATCATTTTGTACTTTATTCTGTATAAATTTGTTAATAATAAAATATATAATATTGCTTTGCTGCTGCTGCTAAGTCACTTCAGTCGTGTCCAACTCTGTGTGACCCCATAGACGGCAACCCACCAGGCTCCCCCATCTCTGGGATTCTCCAGGCAAGAACACTGGAGTCGATTGCCATTTCCTTCTCCAAATATTATATTGCCTAATAAAAATTTGAGAGGAAATATGACAATATTGCTAGAAATCTTATGTTGCAGGCAATACATATAAAAAAAAACTAGATTAAAAAAATCACTTGCTGTGACTAAGGGAGAAAAAGGAATGAAATAAACAGAGCAGTTGTCCAACTCTGTGTGACCCCATAGACGGCAACCCACCAGGCTCCCCCATCTCTGGGATTCTCCAGGCAAGAACACTGGAGTCGATTGCCATTTCCTTCTCCAAATATTATATTGCCTAATAAAAATTTGAGAGGAAATATGACAATATTGCTAGAAATCTTATGTTGCAGGCAATACATATAAAAAAAAACTAGATTAAAAAAATCACTTGCTGTGACTAAGGGAGAAAAAGGAATGAAATAAACAGAGCAGGTCTACCTAAGAATGTTGTGTTGTGATTTTGCAAGGATAGAGAAACCAAAAATGGAGAAATGCACTATGGTTTAGCATAAACATGGGCTTGGCTCTCAAAGAGCTGATTTCAAATGCTGACCGGTTTAGCCTCAAGAGCCTGGGCAAGACTTTTCTGAATTGAACCTCAGTTTCATCAACTATTGAAATAAAATTAAGAAAAGAAGAGTTTTTTCCTTACTTTTTAAATCTCCTGTCTTCAGCACATTTGGGGATTCTAGAGAAGATGGAGCATGAGTGCTTTCAGCTTGTAATCTCTGTGTATCTCATAAGTGTCTGTCCTTAGATTTCAAGGCATCCTTTTTAATACTTACATTTATTTATTTTTATATTATGCATTTACCTTTACATTTATGATATCTTCTTTTGTTAGTTTCTTTTTGCTAATAGGTGTAATGGAGTCTCAAAATAACTTTTTGTTAGTAGGATCTAAAATTTATAAGTCCAGATTTAGGTACTTTATATTTTGCTTCAGTTTTGATCAATTTAGTGCTGGGAAGTGGAGGAAATAAAGGTTTTCAATACTATATGATCTTGAAACACTTAATCTGAAGAATGATTTGTAATATCTTAGCAGAGAAATTCTGTTGAGTAATATAAGACATACTTTTATTGGAGACGAACAGAATGGCTAAATACAGAAAAATAGAGTTGGACACGACTGAGCGACTGAACTGAACTGAACTGATATTGAATGGTTTTGATATTTTTTCATTAATATAATTTTGTTGATTGTTACACAAAGACTATAACTGTGTATTTGTCTGTGAATGGATTTCCTTTGAGCAGTTTAGAAAATGTGTTAGCTTTCATATCTGCTAGTGACTTACCTTGACTATAGTCTTCAGCTCCTAAGTAACTTGTTCATTTCATTCATTTCAGTCACTCAGTTGTGTCTGACTCTTTGCGACCCCATGAATCTCAGCGCGCCAGGCCTCCCTGTCCATCACCAACTCCCAGAGTTCACTCAGACTCACGTCCATGTCCAGTTCTAACTGTTGCTTCCTGACCTGCATACAAATTTCTCAAGAGGCAGGTCAGGTGGTCCGGTAATTCCTCCTAAATCAAAACTGTAAAATAACTCTTTTTTATTTTGGAAATACAGGGTCGTTTTGGTCATATAAACCTGGGTTCAAAACCTGAGGCTAGTACTTATTAACTCCCAATTATTGAACAAATTATATAAAACTCTTGGCCTTGGTTTCATCATCTGTAAAATAAGGAAAATAATATTTATCCTAGGGAATGTTGTGAGAATTATGTGAAGTTATAAGTATTGTCACTTAGAGTTTATTCTGTGTTAGTTTTTCTCTTCCTCTCTCCTTCCCTTCCTTTCTTCCTTCTCTATCAAATGCTGCTGTTGTTGTTTAGTCGCTAAGTCATGTTCAGTTCTTTTGTGACCCGATGGACTGAAGCCTGGCAGGCTCCCCTGTCCATGGAAGTTCCCAGGCAAGAATACTGGAATGAGTTGCCGTTTACTTCTCCAGGAGATCTTTCCCAACTTAGGGATCAAACCCTACATTGGCAGATGGCTTCTTTACCACTGAGTCACCAGGGAAGCCCATATCAAATGCACTTTAATACATATATTGTGTATATTTCTATGATATTATAAGCTTTAACAGTTCAGCCCAGTATTTTTAGAGCACCTCTCTGTGTTGGGCTTCCCCTGTGGCTCAGTTGGTAAAGAATATGCCCGCAATGCGGGAGACCTAGGGTCGATCCCTGGGTTGGGAAGATCCCCTGGAGAAGGGAAAAGCTACCCACGCCAGTATTTGGCCTGGAGAATTCCATGGACTGTGCAGTCCATAGGATTGCAAAGAGTCGGACACGGCTGAGCGACTTTCACTCACATGCACACTGTGTTAAAGCACTTTGTTAGATACTGGGATTCAGAGATGAGGAAGAAGATAAAGCTTTTGTTTTCAAAGTGATAAAAGTTGAAACATAAGTAAGCCAGCAATTATGATACAATGTGACATGTTCCACTTTTAGTAGGAGATGCTGTAGGGACTCAAGTCAGTCTGCAAGATCAGGAAGGCTGTCTGTATGAGTATGCACTTCAGCTTTCAGTTAACTAGGAGGAGGAATGATCCAGGCAGATAAGGAAGCAGTTCAGGCTGAGGCCTGAGAGGATCTAGCAGGTTTAGGAACCTGCAAATAGACTGATGAGGCTGTAATTCATGGAATGGAAAGGCCCATGAAGGGAGCAGCAAATGTGATAGTAGAGGCAGAGATGAGCCAGGCCTTGTGCGCCATATTTAGAGATTACACTATCTTTACCTGATCTTCAGAATTATAATTTTGAATGGCTGCATAATACACACATTATTCATATATTCTACTGCTTGGCTTTTTTCCTCTCTAATCAATAACTCTTATGGTTCTGGCTGTTAAGCTTGGCTACACATTAGAATCACCCATGGTGAGGCTTAAGGTTGAATGAAACCTGGACCCATGATTTGGAGATTCTGATTAAACTGTTGTGATGGTTTGGTTGGGGGATGTGATATCTTTGACTGACTACTGCCTCAAGTAATTTCAGTTTTCTCTTTGGACAATTCGATATATCTTCTTGTTAGGGGTTTCATCATTCGTTCTTTTCTGTATATTACTTCAGGAGTTGCTTGAAGGATCTTCCTTCTTATAAAATCATCTTGAGCTTCCATTAGTTGACGAACAGAGGGACAGACTGACTGACACTAGATGCCGCGCTCCCACCGGCCTCCTGCAACCGCTCAGAAGCAGGTGAACACCACGGGCAATGCGCCGGCAATGCTGCCCTGCCCAGCCCAAGCCCGAAACCCGCAGCCTGGCGATCACTTTCAAGATTTTTCTCCTTTTTGCAGAACTTGTGGTTAACGTTCGGAGAAGGCGATGGCACCCCACTCCAGTGCTCTTGCCTGGAAAATCCCATGGACGGAGCAGTCTGGTAGACTGCAGTCCATGGGGTCTCGAAGAGTCCGACACGACTGAGCGACTTCACTTTCACGTTTCACTTTCATGCATTGGAGAAGGAAATGGCAACCCACTCCAGGGTTCTTGCCTGGAGAATCCCAGGGACGGGGGAGCCCGGTAGGCTGCCGTCTATGGGGTTGCTCAGCGTCGGACACGACTGAAGCTGACTTAGCAGCAGCAGCAGCATGGTTAAAGTTCCTGTGGGGTTGTATTTTTCCTGCAAACTGCTGCTTTTCCAAAGGCTCCTGTTAATGTCCCCTGATGACAGTGGCTTTTCTGCGACCATTGTCGCGGTGGTGGGGCTGCCTGTGGTGCTGGCAGTGTTTGTGTTCATCTCGTGGAAGGAGGGGCTGCCTGACTGGCAGGAAGAGAAGAAGGAGTAGCACAGCCCGTTCCTCCGAGCTGCAGGCATGGGGCGGGGGTGCGCGCGAGTAGCACAGCCCTTTCCTCCGAGCTGCAGGCATGGGGCGGGGGTGCGCGCGAGTAGCACAGCCCTTTCCTCCGAGCTGCAGGCATGGGGCGGGGGTGCGCGCGAGTAGCACAGCCCTTTCCTCCGAGCTGCAGGCATGGGGCAGGGGTGCGCCGAACCGGGATTCTTTCTTTTGTCTGGGTTAAAAAAAAAAAAAAAGGTGAAGGTTAGATTTTGTTTATTTCTGTTTAAGTGGGGCAGAGGGTGGTGGGGAGGGAAATTAAGTATTTGCTGCAGCTTATACTTAGGTAAAAATGTGGGTCGGGGGAGGGCTAACAGCTTTCTCGATGGTCTGTGAGGTGCCAAGTGCTTTTTGTTCTAGACCTAATGCTTTTGACTGAGATCATGTTTGACCAATGTAAATATTAGTGTCAAAATAGAAGCTATGATAAAGTAGCACTACTTAGTAGATGTGGAAATTTTCTTCATATTAAACTATGTGTCATGATGTAATTTTTATGGCTTGGCTAAGCGACAGTTTAAGAGCAGCCTCATTGATGTGGATGTGCTGTTACTGCTTTCTAACTCTGCCTACTACATGGTCTATTATGATGATGAGGTTGACAAAGTAAACCAGTATCAAAGACTAAGTCTAGAAGATCTGGAAAAAATAGAAATAGGTACTGAACCCACTCTTTTTGGTAAAGCCAAAGTTCTCCTGCACGCGATTGCACTATAGATATAAAGAAGCAAGTGGCTGTTTCCATACACTGAAAGCTATAATGCGCAACCCAGAAGAGGATGGAAAAGATACCCTTCAGTGCATTGAGGAGATGCTGCAGATCACCAAGCAAGCCGTGGGATTAGATGTACCTACGCTAGAGAAAAAGCTTGAGAGGAAGAGCAGTAAACCTCATGAAAACATCATTGGCATCAGATCTCAAGACCAAGGCTCTTCGGCCCAGGGAAAAAAAACTTTCAGTGAGCAAAATTTCATCTCTAAATCAAAAAGTGACACAGACCAAATCCAATGTAAACATTGGTAATCTACGAAAGCTAAGAAACTTCACAAAACTTGAAAGTTCACTTTCTAAAACCAAACTTAAAAGTAAATTTTTGGAGATCAGATAGTAGTCTTGAGACCATGGAACATACAAGTGTGATGGCTAATAAAGCCCAGGCAGAGTCAGAAGGGGAAATGTCTTCAGATAATAACTTGTATCATTCTGATGAATTTCTTACAAATTCCAAGCCTGATGAAGACAGGCAGCTAACTCTTCAGAGAATGTAGTGCTAACAGACTATGTTCTTCCTAGTTGTGCTATCATTGCTTCAGCACCTTGATTAGACAGTCAATCCCAGCCTATTAACAGCACTGATATCAGCATTCATGTTCCTTCAGAGGTTACTATTGCTCATGAAAATGGGCTTGGAAAAGGCGATGAGTCTTCTTTGAAGAAAAGTCCTTCCCCTGGCAACATACACGCATTGACTGGCTTTGCCAAGCCTGTGGCTATTTACTGCTACAGATTTGTTCAAGATGCACAAATACCTATCAGAAACAAGATCTGTTTCTCAGCAGGCTAGTGAGGAAGGAAATAAAACAACCAATCAAGTTTCTAGCGAAGAAACTCCGTTTGAATCGATAGAACAGATACCTTCTCCACCTTTTCAATTAGACGTGTCTTTTCCTACAGCAGGCCCACAGTTTTTGTCAGTTGAACCAGTGCATTCAGTTGTATCTCAAAAGACCCCTGGCTCTGAATCTGGCATGCTTGAACTTGAGAGAGAGCTTCATGTAACTCCTTCTCCTTCAGAGAGCTGTAGCAGCAGAGCAGTCTCTCCTTCGCAAAGATTTGAAGTTCTATGGTCCAGTTTGCTAACATTACCCAAGCTGGGTTAACCAAGGGATAAACTTTCCAGTGGCAAAGGTTCAGAAGAGCCCTGCAGATCCTGAAGTAGTTAATGAAGCCCAGCAAAATGAACTTAAAAATATGTTTACATAATGCCAGACACGAATAACTGAGATTTAGTTTTTAGTCACACAGAATCCTGTGGCTTTTATTCAACCCCCCCAAAAAAGAGGTGTCATAGAGCCTGTACTGAATATGAATCTAGGGATCACAAATTCTAATTATGTTAATTTGGAAAGGTTTTAAAAGGCCGAACCTAAGCAGATTTCCAAATTTGAGAGCTAGGACCATGGAAGTGCATCATCCTAGAATAGGACCTAAGTAGCTTATACACTGCAGAGCAGTTTGTCTCTTCACAAGTAATTCAGGAGTAGATTACTTTGGGACATAATAATTTGAACCTTTTTGGAGTGGGGTGGATAGGTAGAATGTATGAAGTAGACTCAAAGAGTGGACATGGATCCTTTTAGATGAGTAGCATTTTTCATAAGTGTTACTGTTCTGTCAGCTTATTTCTGTGTGTTAACCTCTACAAGGTAAATTCTTAGTTTAGTGACTCTTCAGTGTTACTAGTATGGAGAATCATTTTAATATAAAAACTTTTGGTTTAATTTTTGATGGCTTAACCATTTCCTATAGAGTTACCAGGGCTAATGACACTGGGGTCAAGGAATGTATGCCCATTTGATCCTAATTTTCCCCACATTCTACTTAAATAAATTTAAAGTATTCCTCCCTTGTATACCCCCAAGTCTAGGAGCATTATGACCTGTCTGCCATGAAACCTGAGATATCAGATGTGATACCATCACCTATTAATTTTGTTCTCTTTTCAGAAATGTTAAAAATATACACATTGGATACTGGTAAAGCTTGAAAGAAGTTTTCAAGTTGTAACTTTTTGCAGGGTGTAGTCTATAACATCTTGTATAGGCTCTCAAAACTACGGAAAATTTTAGTCTGAAGCACAGCTGTAACATTGACCACATGGAGCCAGGGCCTTGTCTGTAAGCCCGTACAGTAAGAGAGTTGTGCATCTTAATCCAAACAAGTATCGGTGTGTCTGGTATCTTTAGAGCCTTACTCTGTTGAAATGATTCTCAGCTAAACATTATGTCTGTTGTAACTTTGATAAGTATTCCACTTTTTAAAAATTTATTAATGGTATCTTTTTTTGAAGTGTCAGATGTTGTGACTATTTAAAATAAAATATTATAATTTAAAGTGAAAAAAAAATCATCTCATATGTAACAAAATTCCAACAAAGTTAAGACCCAGAGCAATGACCTTAAGATTAGGAAGTAAGGACTAGAGGGGCAAAGCAAGAGTTTTCAAGTACAAAAGTTGAAATAAGGTAGGGTGAGCATAATAATTCTTATTATCTGAAGAAACAAAGTTTTACTTATCCTTTAGCCCTAGCTAATATTTCTCATCTAGGTACTACATTAGATGGTGAATGCTATAGTGAATGCCCACATGCACAAGTGTTTTCATGCCTTTTGGGTCGTATTTATAGCAGAATTACTGGATGAAGAGACTTATAAATCTTAAATGTATTGGTTTATATTGTCACCAGCAACAAAAGAAAACCCCCCAGAACCCTAGAAGTGAGGTAGCATGCTAATTGTGAGTTTTCTCAGTATCTCAGATTTCTGACTGGAGACAATATACCTCTAACACAACAGACCAGTTACACTGGATGGTATCTTGGAGATAAAAGAGCATAGAGATCAGGGAATTTCTTTGGAGAATGAGTTGTTTGTATGCTTCCCCAATGAGGAAGAAAGTTGATACTTCTCCATGTCTTGAGAAGATGGAGGAGCTTCAAGAGAACTGTTCAGAGAAAGTGCTTTATGTTCCCTGGTATTTAAAGGACACAGGGATTGGTACCTAACCTGAGTCTGAGAAGTCCAAAAGTGACAGCTTGGGCCCACCAGTGGCGAGGAGCTGTCTATATTATCCCCAAAGGGGACAAAGATGCTTGAGTTTTTCTTGGTCTGGGTGGTCTAGGGGAGAGAACTCAACTCTATCATCTTGAAAAGGACCCTGTTCTGGGAGACTGGCTTCTAGGAGCAGCAAGTCTTCTGGAGGAGGGGAAACTTTCCTGTTTTTAGACAATGGGTAGTATGAAGCCTTAGAAACAAAGGACTGAAGGAAGTTGTTTTAAAAGCCAAAGGTAAGAAGACTTCTACATAGAAGATCTGGAAGTTGCCTGAAATGTGAGGGAGAAATAAAACAAGCTCTGTTGTTAGACACAGCTCATAATCCGTAATATACTATCCCTTTCCCATAACCCACCTTCCCCAGACCCAACTTTAGAGAGAACAAAATGGCACCTAGAGAGTAGTTATGAAAAGAGAGAGTGAAGAAAATATAAAGAAGCTGCTTATATTGCTTACTTTCTGTAGAAATTTCTGAAACTAGGACAGACCCAAACAGAAGAATTTCATTAGTTGATGCTTTGGAGTTTTGATATTAGACTAGACTGAGCTTTTACTTTGTGCAAGTTATTGCAAGTAGATTTCAGACCAAATTAGTCAGAGACAGTAGTGAGAAAGAGTAAGTTGGTTATTGCTTGCATGTGTACCTGCTAAGTCACTTCAGTCATGTCCGTCTCTGTGATCCTATGAACTATACCTCGCCAGGCTCCACTGTCCATGGGATTCTCTCAAGTAGATTGCTATGCTCTCCTCCAGGGGATCTTCCTGACACAGGGATAGAACCCAGGTCTCCCAGATTGAAGTCAGATTCTTTACCATCTGAGCCACCAGGAAACCCACTATATTTATGGCTAAAATCCAGTACTCTTTCAATAAACTTAACCATTACACCATTCTCTTCTACATGTGCTTATTTGTATTACTATTTTTCATTAATTGGAAGTTTTATGTGATTTTGTACTAAAATCTGTTGATCTTTCCTTTATTATTTCTCCTTTGCATCAAAGCTAAAAAAGTTACTCTTTCAAAGTTACCCTATTCTCTTTTTTTTCTCATTTTCCAGCAGTTGCATTAAAAAATAATAATCATTATGTCTTACTGTGTGTATTTTTCTATGTAGTGATTGTTATTCAGTCACTAAGTCGCGGCTGACTCTTTGTGACCCCATGGACTGCAGCACACCAGGCTTCCCTGTCGATCACTATATCCCAGAGTTTGCTCAAACGCATGTCCATTGAGTTGATGATGCTTTATAACCATCTCATCTTCTATCATTTCCTTCTGCTTTCACCTTCAACCTTTCCCAGCATCAGGGTCTTTTCCAATGAGTTGGCTCTTTGTATCACATGGGCCAAACTGTTGGGAGTTTCAGCTTGGAAATGGCAAACGACTCCAGGATTCTTTGCCATGAGAACCCCATGAAAAATATGTAGTGAAATGTTTATTAAATTCAAGTTATCTTGAATTACTGTCCATGTCTAAAACTTGAGTAAATTTTATTTATTCACTTTTTCCTTAAATGTGTACCTGAATGATTTTTCACTTCTCAGAAAATTTGAAGCTTACTTAGAAGTTTATTTCATTCTTGAATCTAAGGCTGAAAATAGCAGAAGAAATTGTTTTGGACAGTGGGGATGAGTTTAGTGTACTCCAGGTATCATTTGATACAATCAGCCACTTTCTCTTTTTAAAAACTGACACTTCTCTTGCAAGAAGCTCGAGAGACTACTCTCTTCATTTTCTTCTACCTCTTTTCCCATTTGTTTGGCCAATGTTCCATTTTAATCCTAGCACTAAATATGAGAATTCCTCTGAATTTGGTTTTGAATCTGCATTCCTTTTCTACAGTTTATTCTCAGACAACTCAAACACTCCAACAGT